>JANIWD010000009.1:0-201805 GCA_030557875.1 Candida neerlandica | reverse complement strand
AGAAAAAACCGAGCTGGGTTATTAGCAGTTGGTATTATTGACGTGGTGGGACAATTCCACGAAAGTGAGTGTGTTTCCATTAAAGTTATCCCAGACAAGGACGGGCCAATCGAAGATGCGGTTGAAGTGGGCCATTGCCGTGTGAACTACCTGGCTCCAGAAATACGCTTAATAATGGGTCACAAGAGCAGCGAGATCGAGACGATATTAGGGTATGCTGATAGTGAGTATATTGCACATAGAGATAATTTGGCATTTCCACCTGTGATGCCACCATCTACCGATTCCTTGGTGTCTTTGGTAGAAAATTTATAGGGGCGGAGGGGAGAAAATAATATATGTAGTTGGGTTTTATAGAGAGAGATAGAGAGAGAGTGTGTGTGTAAACACGATAAAAAAATGTAAAAATAGAACAAATTGAGAACACAACTTCACGATCACGATCACAATCACCATCGGCCTACAACAATGTTTTTATCGCTTTATAAACTAGCTAAAGTGTGTGCACAGATAGGTACATCAATAGCAGTATTAGCATTAGTTGGACTATACACATATCAAAATAGTTTAATATACCCTGCTTCGTTAAACGACGGCCATGGATATTGCGCTACACCAGACGAATATGACATGCCATACGAATTGGTGAATTTGAAAACAGAAGACGGAGAGACATTGCAGTGTTACCTGTTGAAACAAGATGCTCAAAGTCCATCCTATTCGAACAAGACGGTTTTAATTTTATCACCAAATGCGGGTAACATTGGGCACGCATTACCCATTGTATCTATCTTCTACAAGAATTTCGGATATAACGTTTTCATTTATAGTTATAGAGGATATGGGAAATCAACTGGCACAGCTAATGAAAAAGGGTTGAAATTGGATGCCGATAGAGTTATGGAGTATTTAACGAAAGAAGATAGTCAATACCAACAATCTTCTTTAATCTTATATGGAAGATCATTAGGAGGGGCTGTGGCCATATACATGGCTGCCACTAAATCGGCTTCAATCCATGCTTTGATATTAGAGAATACATTTTTGTCTATTAGGAAAACAGTGCCACACATATTCCCACTATTGAAATATATCACTATGTTTGTGCATCAAACCTGGGATCTGGAAAGTTTAGTTCCATCGATATCTGCCAATATTCCTGTGTTGATGTTATCGGCAAGGAACGATGAGATAGTTCCACCACAACATATGGACAAGATCTACCAATTGATGCCTAGTAAAAGCAAAGAAAAGATTGACTTTGAAAACTCGAGTCACAATGACACAGTATTACAAGAGGAATATTGGGATAAGATACATGATTTCATAAAGAATAAGGTGAACCCGGTAGGGTTTTAGGAAATAGGAATAGAATGGGATAAGTAAGATTTTAGACTAAATATACGCTATAATTTCGTTTCCAATTTATTGTTTTTTTTTTAAAAAAAAAAAAAAAAACTCTGCTTATATATATAGATATATATTCATGTGAGAGTGATATGGATGGGGGGACATTACAATTCAATATGCAATATTAAAATTACAAGACAATTTGTGGTTCAGCACCTCTGGTGTTGGAAGCATCGTGGGAGATGAATTCGACTTTTTGTTCATCTTTCAATTGCAAAACCTTCTTTAATCTTTCACCAACGGTCTTCAATCTAGATTCATCACAATCTTTGGTCCAGATACCAACTCTGTAAGCTGATTTTCTGATGTTTAAAACAATACCATTGACTTCGTTTTCGTCATCTTCAATGGTTTCACCAATGACGGCCAATAAACCTCTCAACCATAAGTCGTTTATAATTGGGTTGGCTTCCAGTTTCTTGGTGAAAGAGAATTGCCATTTACCACCTTTTGAGTTAGCTTCATCTTCCCATTCTGGTCTGATTCCTTCTTTGAACAAATGGTAATCTGATTTCAAAGGTAATTGATTTGCTTGAGGAATGGAGTTGTAGATTCCCCAAAATTCTTCAACCGAGGAAAAAGTTATAACTGGTTTTAATAAATCATGCCAATTTTCGCTCTTGTTGGTTTGTGGTTTGGTGTACCATAAAGTCCATCTGCTATTCAAAGGATGTTTGGCGTTAAATTCTTCTTTTGAATCAAAAACAGTTTTGGAATCCAATGACAATTCTTCAGTTTTTTGAGCTAATTCTTCGGACATAACTAGGGCGCAAAGTTAGTAATCGATACTGGCAAGTTAAATATCTAGATGGATACATATACAGTTACATACTTTAATAAGGCTGTTGAGGACAATAACTTTTCTAAAGAGACAGAAGGGGAATAACAGTCTTTTGACTACAATTTTTTTTTTGTTTTCGCTCTTTGTTTCTTGGTTAAACGCTGATGGGAAATTTTTTTTTTTGTTAGACAGCCAAACTGAAAAAAGAAAAATTTTCCGACCGGTTGTACACGACTCGATCTGTTGCAAGCGTTAACCAGAGCTAAAGCCATATTGTATACGAAAGATCAAAGATAACTGTATAACTGCTTTATTAAAAAACGGAACTAAATATCAAACTAAAATGAAACTAAAATAACAACAAATAAATTTTATATTGTTTTTTTTTGTTCTTTTCTGACTTGTATGAAAAAGAAATGAAGCAAATGAACCTTACCAAAGACCATTGACAAAAAGAAAAATTAAATTAAACCCAATAAAACAACCATACCACCAATAGCACCGGTGTATAAATTATCCAAATTGAAATAGGAAGGTGCATTGTTTGAGTTGGTGATAGTGGTTTGACTGTAGCTTCTAACGCTACTAAGACTTCCACTAATGGATCCCAAGCCAACACTGCCACTTTGGACAGCATCTGAATTGACGGTTGAATAGGTACTCATGAAACTTTGGGAGTAAGGGACCGAGATAGTGGCCAATTGGCCTCCAACAGTGGTGGTGATCCAGACATAGGTTGCAGAAGTGGTTGTGGCTGTAGTGGTGGCTGTGTCTCCGTCTACTTGATTTGCTAATGCCGATGCTAAGGATAAGTAGGATGCGATGCAAAGTATTAGATTAATGAAATTCATGGTAGTCTAACGTGTAGGAATATAGAATATATGTATAGGATGTAGTTTAAAATTATCTAATATGTAAATATAGCGAATGACGAGTATGCTAGTGGAATAGTTGTTGTGGTTTCTAATGATGGTAGTGACCAGGGGGATGGTTTTAGAATAATTAGCAAGTAATAATGGCAATAACTAAGGAAGAAGTATTTGATTTACTATACTAAGAATAATAATAGTTGTAATTAATAACTAGTAGTAACAGTGGGTAGTAATATTATAACAACTGGAAGTAGAAAGAAAAAGAAGAAAAAAGGTTAAGGGATTTTTTTTTTGTTGAATATAATATTTTTACTTTGTTTTTATTTCTATTGTTAGAACGTTTCAGCACGATTGCTACGTCTCCAATATCTTAAAAATTAAGGTCGTGTAGAAAAGATACATGTCGTATAATTTTTCAATGTCGCAAACAGATTTACCACGACATTATACGCTCAATTTGGCAAACGAAAAAATAAAAAAAAAAAACATACTTTAGATGAGCATCTCTTAATATTGATAAACTTCTTCCCAGGCAACCAACTTGAACCAGCACAACAAAATCATGGCTAAAAAATCATTAGCAGAGCAAATATCCAGTCTATACACCCCTAAAGCGGACTTTGATATAGAAGATGAAGATTTACGTTCGGGTGATGTCTTTGAACACAATGATAACTCCGATGACAACGAAGATCAAGGTAGTGATGATGAAGGTTTGAGAAATGAACATTATGTTGAGACTTCTAAATCAAAATTGAGACAAAAAAACACAACTATCAACTTAGGAGAGAAATATGTTGGTGATGTCATCAGCAGAAATGATTTGTATCAAGATGGATCTGAAGAAGAAGGTGAAGAAGAAAGTGAAGAAGAAGAAGAAGGGGAAGAGGAAGATAACACAAATGGTCAAAGTGAAAGAAGTAATGATGAGGAAATTTCAGATGTTAGTGAATCGGAACAGGAAGAAGATGAAAGTGCATCTGATGAAGATGATGACGTAGACGAAGAAGAACAATCATCCTCTCATAAAAGACAATTATTGAAACAATTAATGTCAAAAGAAAGGACTCACATTGTCAACAGGTTATCACAATCAGCCACTAATGATGCATTAAAAGGATACGCCATTCAACAACAAAATAAAATATTCGAAAAAATAATCGATGTTAGATTGAAGTTCCAAAAATCCGTTAATAGTAGTAATTTGTTGCCTATAAATAACACTGCCTATGAAGAAGTCAAGACGGAAAAAAGTGATGAATTAGTCAATGAAGCCAAAACAGAATTGTTTGACTTATTAAATGGGTTGTTTAAACTCAGAAATGAGCTTCAAGACAATGAAGATGAAAAATATAGTATTGTTCCTCCTAAAAAGAGATCATTTGACAAATATTCTGAAATCACCAGTGAAGCAGATTCTAAATTAAATGCTAAACGTAATTTGGTCTTGACCAGGTGGTCAGCGAAAGTTGCCAATTCTTCAGGTGGTAATGCCATGAATGCCAATAAATTTAGAGCAATCAACCAATCCTTTGAACAACAAGTCCATAATAACTTATCCGATATGGATAGGTTAATCAAGAGAACAAGATTGAACAGAAGAAACATAACTCCAATAGGGTATAAACCAGAAGAGAACAAGGAAGAACATAATAATGGGGAAAATGATAACGATGACGATGACATTCCTGAAGAAGTCATGACTCGTAAGAAGACCCAAGGATTAGAAAACGATTACATATTTGACGACGAAGACTTCTATCGAGTATTGTTAAATGATTTGGTGGATAAGAAAGTTCAATCTAGCGATCCAACCACGGGTATTACCATTAATTTAAGATCTGCTCAAAAAGTTAACAAATTGAAAAACAATGTTGATACTAAGGCATCTAAAGGAAGAAAATTAAGATATCATGTACAAGAACCAATAGCTAATTTTGAGTCTTCTATTGGTAGCTGGAAATGGAACGATGATCAAATCGATGAATTCTTTGCGTCTTTGTTAGGTCAAAAGGTTAACATGAATGAGTTTGACGACGAGGAAAAGAATGACGAAGAAGAAGAAAACGATGAAGATATCATACCTGAAGATAATGGTATTCAATTGTTTGGGTAAATAGACACTTAATATGTTAATAGGTTAATAGATTTAATGAGAAAAAACAACCCAAACCAAAACCAAAAACAAAAATAGTTGATTTTCATTCAATCTTGGATGAAAAACTCTACAAATAAAAGACAAGTAATTTTTTTTTTGGAAAATTAAATATTTATATTAATATACTGACTATATGATCTACTTCTAGTAGTTGTTTGACTACGAAATGCATTGTTAGTAACTCGATTTCCAAGAATTAGAAATAGTTTTTTTCATAGTATTGTTGTCAGACAAAAAAATAAAGGTAGCTTGGTTTTTTCCACATCGACATTACGTCTCGAGCCAAATGCACTCGGAGTCATCATTTAAGAATACCATTTCGAAATAAAACTAAATTAAATATATCTATATAACATACTGTTTAATGTCAGTTTTGTTGGTGTTTTAGAAAGAAGAGAAGAAAAAGAGAAAGAAAAATTTTCATAAATCCAACAGTGAGAATGTCTTTTATAGTCTCCATGTCGTATGCGACATGTAGACGACATCCCAAACAACAATTGGTATCTTTTTTTAGGGCTAAAAGTTTCAGACAACTAAAGTGTCAGCCCTGACCAACCAATTCAACAACCCTAGTAATTAGGCAACCAAGCAATCAAACAACTAACGAGCTAAGATGTCATCAGAAAACAAATATAAATATCGAATAGAGATTCAACAGATGATGTTTGTATCCGGTGAATCCAATGATCCACCGGTGGAAACTACTTCATTAATAGAAGATATTGTTCGAGGTCAAGTTATAGAAATATTGACCCAATCTACCAGAACGGCAAATTCTCGAGGTAGTAGAAGTATAATACCCGAAGATGTCATCTTTTTGATCCGTCATGACAAAGCCAAAGTGAATCGATTACGTACTTATTTATCATGGAAAGATGTTCGTAAAAATGCCAAAGATCAAGAAGGTGGTGGTACTGAATCATTAATTGAAAATGATGCTGCTGCTGGAGGAGTTGGTGCTGGGAATAATGCCAATCAAGGAAACCCCCAATCTACCAATGATTCTTCGAAAATGTTATCAAGATATAAGAAATCGAAAATTCGATTACCATGGGAATTACAATTTATGTTTACTGAACAACATTTGGAAACCCAAGAAGATAATGAAACTATTGATGATGAAGAAAAAGCTGCTTCGATACAACGATTGAAAAAATTGAAAATGGCCGACGATAGAACCAAGAATATGACTCGAGAAGAATATGTCCATTGGAGTGAGTGTAGACAAGCAAGTTTTACATTCAGAAAAGCTAAAAGATTTAGAGAATGGGCACAAATGACCCAATTATGTGATACCAGACCTAACGATGATGTGATTGATATCTTGGGTTTTTTGACATTTGAAATTGTTTGTTCATTAACCGAAGAAGCTATGAATATTAAGAATTCCGAAGATAAATTACATCAGATTCAAAAAGAAAAACAAAACTTGGACAATAAAGATAAACCAAAAAAGAGAAAATATTTATTTGATAAACCAGATGAATTAGCTAGTCCTATTTTGCCTCATCATATTGAAGAAGCTTGGAGACGATTGCAAGCTACCGATTTTAAACATAAAGCTGGTCGATCCTTTGGTGGAGGAAGGATAAAGACAAGAACAAGATTAATATAAATAAAGGGAAAAGTATATTATCTACGTCAAATTTATAGTTGCTTCTAAAGTAGATTGATAGTTGAAGTCGCGATATTGTAGAAACTCTTTGATACTTGGTTTACCAACATTAAGTGAATCTTCCTCAAATTTATCAATGAGATTTTGATATCTACTCCAATGTCTAGCAATGGGTAATAAATCAAGAATGAACGAAGTATTATTCATATGATTCAAACATGAAGTATCAGGAACACCAACAGTTTCTGACATTGAAAATGATCCCCCACCGGTTCTTGTTTTCTTAAATGAACCATGATGAGGATATTTGCATCTTGATCCAACAAATTTATTTGCTTCGTGTCGTAAATCGCTCATGAGGAATTTCCTTTCCGGAATGGACCTATCATGTTGGTGATCAAAATTTGCAATTCGTGATTGTAATGATCCTCCAATATTTAATTCGTATGGAAGGGTAGGGTCTGTTATATCTGAATCGTCAATCCAATATATATCATCGAATTCGTTTTTTTGTATTGTTGGTTTGAATCGTGATAATGTCATTGATTGGATAACATCACTCGAAGAATCTAGATCTATGATGTTTGCAAGTTCATCGAAGTCTTCAAACTCTGTTAATGATTCTAAAGGAGATTTTTTAATAATTGTCAATGAATCTGATCTGGTTTCACATAATATTTGACATTGCATTAAACTACCCCTGATATCGAAATTATGACCATTCCAATTGTTCTCAATAATATCGTTCAAAATTTCATTGTCTACATCACAATGATGCACTAGGCAACATAACCATAAATAATCCACCACCAATTTCTTCAGTACCGTATAATCATCAATAAAAATCATAGAGCTATCATGTTGTGCAAATTCAATAAGAGTCTTTGGAAAGTTCCATAATTCTTCACACGTTAAAATAATTGGTCTTTTGGAGATATTGATTATTTCTTGCACCGTGGGCCAAAATGTCTTGTCTTGCTCAAACAAAATATTAACATCCTCCAATAACACCAAACCCTTATGGAATTCCAGGGTGTCTTTCACTGTCTGGGTGGTGCAAAATTCCTTCAAATTATTATAAATATCTTTCCGGCCTCGGCTTTGTCCAGCATTGATTTCATGTACATAACCTTGCAACTCATTCATAACAGTATGAACAGCGGTTGATTTTCCTGACCCACATGATCCTTGAATTATTAGAAATGGAGAATGTACTTCCTCATCAGTTTCTTCATCATCATACACAATAAAGGAATCTTGTTTTCGTTTTTTTATTTTCTGTTTCATGTCTTTTAATGGTGCCTGGGTTTGTAATTTTATAAATGATTTAGATATCCACTCGTATATCTCAACTTTATTCTGTTTATGCATTAATAAATCGTTGACATGTTGTGGTTGGAAAAAATCAACCCACAATTCAGTATTACAATTGGTGCCTATTTTACCAAATGCAAATTGTAACGAAGGAGCATGATGCAATTTGGGAAGTTTGGTCAAGGCATATTCCTGTAAATCACTTATTGGATGTGTCTCATAAACATATTTGTTCTTTTCTTTTGAAGCCAACATGTCAGGCAACAAATGGAATAATCCATCAAGTGGAGTTTCAACCTCCCAAAGACTCCTTTCCCGAGGTTCAAACGAGAGTTTCCTAGGTATACTTATGTCATCCTTTTCATAGATATGAAATTGTTCTCTCTTTAGGTCATCTGGAGGACTAATTTTCTTTTCTTGCTGAATGTGTTCTAGCTTGCTCACAGTTTTACTGGCTTGCATCATACTTGCAAATAACGATTTACTTGATTTTCCTGGACCTCTAGTACCTCTGGTAATTAATGGATTGTCATATCGCTTTATTTTGGCAAGTTCAGTAGAATTGACTTTTAGTGTAATTAATAATGTCTCCTTTGGTTTTGAATTGATTGGTTTTGTTGCAGTGGTGGAGGTGGAGGTGGATTTCTTAGATTTGGATTCTACCGGTTTTTTGGAATTAAGAATGTCGAAAACACTCGCTTTAGGTTTTGAACCATAAATCTTTCTTTCGATATCAGATGTACATAGTTCTTCATCTTCTTCTGATATATCAGAACTGTGTTTCAGTAGAAGTTCAGGACTCAATTTGAGTCGAACAAATTTAGAAGGTTTATCTTGTTTGAATATATCATGGACACTTACACTCTTAGCATTTGCATATATCTTTGATTCAATCGTTGTCATGTCATCATCTTTATTGTCTACTTGTAGCAGGTCTGAAGAACATTTTCGTAGCAACTCTGGAGCTAATTTTAAGGTTATCATCTTTTTCGGTTTGAAATTATTGAACAAGTCTTTCACAGTTGTTGATTTCTTGTTTGCGAAAATTTTGGCTTCAATATCTTGTGTAGTATCTGCTGTATCCGAATCATCAGATATGGGATCATCGTCTATGTTAAAATCATCGTCATTTACATGTAATATTGATGGAATGACCTTGGATCGTTTTGGCAGCAACCGTGTCAGGCTGTTACAAAGTAAATCTTTTGCACTTATTCGTTTTGCCGAACTATATATTTTCTTCTCTAGATCACTAATGACGCAATTGTCATTTATCAATTTAACATCGTTACTGAAACTAGTTTCCGTGCTTGCCTCCTTTCGTATTTTTGGTCTTGTAGTGGTTGTATTTGAAATGGATGATTTCCTCTTTGTTTTTTGATTTCCAGATAATAAATGCATTAACGTGTTCTTCGGGAGCAATGCAGGATCTATTGGCATATTCTCCGCATCTTCATCTTCTTCTATTTCTCCATCTTTCTCCTTCTCTCTTATTGTGTGTATATCTTCCAGGCCCGTTATTTGCATGGCTGAATTGATGATAGACGTATACTTAGACGTGGGATAAAAAAAGAAAAAAATAGTAAAACTCGTCTTAAAATAAAAAAAAAAATATAGAATCGCGTCGACAGACAACTCGACACAAAAAATGAGACACCAATTTTAAATATTGCTAGTACTACTCATCTCTCGAACAATAGATATGTCGGGTATTAAAATAAGTCTCAAGAAGAAGAAGAAGAATAGCAATAACAACAATAATGGTAATTCAAAGTTGAAAAATACTTTAATCAATCAAGTCGATCATGCCAAGAATGATTCAAAAAAACTAATCACATCCTATTCTAAAGACGATATACCCGAAGAACCTAATCCTGATAAACCAATCATCGAAATCAAGCAAAGAAACAAAAAGATACTACAGAGGCAAAACCACGGTGATGCATTAAAGCAGGATGAAGAACCTAAATTGGAATATGGGGTGACGACTTTTGAGCAAACTGATGCATCAAGTAAATCATTTATCAAACAACGAGTACCTTTTGGTATTGGAGATGACGACTCAGAAGATGACGATGATGACGACAAAGACGACAAGAAACGGATACCAGTTGATCAATTCGGTGCTGCTTTTCTACGAGGTTTAGGATGGATAGATGATGATATGCATGAACAGGAAAAACCACAAGAAATTCTAAATCATCGACAAAAGGGTATAACTTTAGGAATTGGTGCTAAACCAATCGATAATGAAATTCTCCAAGATTTACAATCTACAGAAAGGGGTATTCCAGTCATAAAAAGGCGTAAAATAAATAAATAAGTAAATAGACAGTCTATATGTATATACAAGACAAATGGTTATACCATAGCACCCAATCCAAGAATTAACAATTGTGTAGCTACTGAATTACTCCAAGATTTCTCATTGATAATTCTTCTTGCATCATCTCTAGCCAAATCGGTTAATTCTTCATAAACATCACCCATTATATAATCAAACATTTTAGTTTGTCCCAAATGCTCAATATTTGACAAATCGGTTAGTTTTTCAATCACAGTGGAACCAACAACGATTGGTTTTTTGTTTTCAGTATTGATAAACCCAATCAATGATCTCAAATCAGTTAATGAGATAAATGGAATACCATCATTTGCCGCTGGCAAAACTTGTGGTAAACTTGCCTTTAAATCATGTAATTTCATCTTTACATTGACCATGACATAAGAATTTTCAGAAGATTTACTCTTTACATCATTATCTTCATCTTCTGGCTTTTTAAATGTATGATAAAGAGCAGTAATTGCATCTTTTAATAAGGAATCTTCAGATGGGTCGGCATTCTCACCTTTATGGAAAATATTATGATACATCTTACCAATTAGTTTTGCTATTGATTCATTCAATTCATCTTGTTCTTCCGGCAATGATATATCAGCAATAATTTCCGCTTTACCATTGATGATCCAATTGAATTTCAGGTTTGGATTTGCTTTGTTGATCTCTCCTAAATCAATGGCATCCAATTTGAATCTGATTAATTTATCTTGATTACTTTCCGGATCCAAATTTTGACGTTTATGAATAGTAAACATAGCATCGTTAATAGCGCCACTAGCGTTATTAGCATTGAAGAAATCCAATACAAGTTTATCACCTCTTAACTTAGGCAAGTCACAACTGAAAATATTAATCTTCATTGGAGTTTCTGCATGTTTATCTTCATATATCTCTAAATATGAATCATAGATCTTAACGTGATCTAAATAATAGTGTTCATCGATTATTGACAAAGTTTTGGTGGTGGTGATTTCTTCAACATCATTGTCTAAATCAAATTGATAATGAATATTTTCATTCAATCTGTATGACTTCTTATTGGTTTCTGTGTGTGACTGATGTGATGTCAGTTTGTATAATTTACCATTTAACCCAAATAATTCCAAATCATAAATTAACCCATTTCCTTCATACCATTTATTGAATGAAAGTGTTATATCCATGGCTTCAACTTTCCCCTTAAATTGAATCTCCTTATCAATATTATCTTTGGAAACAATGGTCAAATTCCTGAATCTCAATTTACCATCTTTAAGTTCTGGTAATGTAGAACCCTTTTCAAACATTAAATTCACACCCAATCCAAAAGATATTATGCTTCCAATAACATATCCCAAGACATTATTTGATGTCTTATCTTTGTCACCTTCACCATTTCCTTTCCCGTTATCTTGATCTTGTTGGTCATTGATATCGCTGAATTTCTCTACAAGATTATCCAAATAATGCAAAGAGTACATCAATACCAAACCAAAAGTGGTTGTTCCTAGAATAACCCATAGTATGTTCCCCATGACTAACCAAGATATGAATGCTGATGTCATGTCCCATTTGGAAGTGGTTCTTGTATTTCTATATAACGGCCACTTGATATGCACTAACATACGGGATAATTTCGAGTTTGCCTGCGAAAGTAACGTAGCTTTAGTTACTGTCGGAATTAGCTCTTGCTTTTTATTCGAATGTGGTGGAGTTTGTTTCTGGTGGAGTTTGGTATATGTGGAGAAGTTTCTGCGGAGGAGATGTATTGGTTGTGTAGATATAGGCTTGTTGAAAAGTAGTCTCCGGGACATTAGTGTGTGAGTAGACAATATTTTTGCGATGGGTGTTAGTTTAGTAGATAAGACATTGTGTTTGAGGAGGGCGGAGATGGTTGGTGATGCTAATGCTTTGTTGCTCATGGGAATGTAGATAGTAGTGGTTAATATACAAGTCGGTGATAAATTATGGTTGGATAATAAGTGTATATTTATATGAAAATTTTTTTTTTTTTTTTTGCAAACAGTTCTGGGGAAGAAGGATCCAATAGAAATTTAAGTAAAAATTTTCTTGCTTTCTTTTTTTTTTTTGGTTGCGTTCCGTCGCCTACCGTTACGTAAGTAACCGAGAGCAACAGAGAAAGAAAGATGGGTTTATACCAGGGGACAGCACCCATACGTTTGTGTCGCAAATTGTAGATAGTCCCACTAACATTCAACTAAACTAATTCTTACAACCAACCACGGATTAAACAACCAGTATATCACAACATGATCAACCAATATAAACTATTCGCACCGTCTTCTTCTTTCCTTTCCTTCTTACGACTCATCTTAATACAATCATTACGTCGCGAACCGTGTACGACGCGCGTCCCTAGCAATTTCAAGATCATCCTCATGACCAGCAAACTATGACATACCAAATGAAATTTTACGCTTGCAATAGTTGCTACCTCGATACGAATAGTCAATTTCACTTTTTTTTTATATTTTATTTCATGTCATCTCTTTTCAGCTATGCTGACCACCAATTGAATATTCCGTTCATCAACCATCGTATTTCATTACCTCCCTGTTCTTTGCATAAGTACATACATTTACTAACAAAGTGAATACACTTTCTGATTTGTGTTTGATCGCACGACCTTTTTTTTTTTTTTTTTTTTTCCTCTCGAATTCTTCTGCTTACTATTATACTTCACTAGAGAAAGTGAGATGAGATATGAATTTTTTTTTTATTATTGTTAGAGATCCTTTGATATCTTATCCTATCACAACTATACACAATCATGGCAGCCCCAACAGCCTTAAAGAAATCTGCTGAAGAATCCACTACTGAGAAAATACCGCAACTATCTACCACAGCTCAACAAAACCAAAATCAAGATGAAGACGATGAAGAAATGTTAATAGACACCAATACTATTCCAACTAACCAACAAGCATCCACTGAATCCGAACAAACTGAATCTCAGACTGAATCCACACAACTTCAATTAGATGAATCTGGTAAACCAAAATTTTCCGCTGCTTCTAAAAACAACGCCAAAGTTAAATTAGAAAGTAGAAAGGTTCCTGTACCACCACATAGAATGACCCCATTAAAGAACGTCTGGTCTAAAATATATCCTCCTTTGGTTGAACATTTGAAACTACAAGTCAGAATGAATTTGAAAACTAGAACTGTTGAATTAAGAACAAATAAACATACGACTGATGTAGGAGCCTTGCAAAAGGGAGCTGATTTCGTCAAAGCATTCACTTTGGGTTTTGACGTTGATGATGCTATTGCATTGTTGAGATTGGACGATTTATATATTGAAACTTTTGAAGTCAAGGATGTTAAAACTTTAACTGGTGACCATTTATCCAGAGCAATTGGTAGAATTGCAGGTAAAGATGGTAAGACCAAATTTGCAATTGAAAATGCCACTAGAACCAGAATAGTGTTGGCAGATTCCAAGATTCATATTTTGGGTGGGTTCACTCATATAAGAATGGCTCGTGAAGCTGTTGTTTCTTTGATTTTGGGTTCTCCTCCAGGTAAAGTTTACGGTAATTTGCGTACAGTTGCAAGTAGAATGAAAGAAAGATATTAGAAATGCTTTATTAATGTATATTATTACTATATTTTATTTATTTCTTTTCTCTTTTTCGCAAGTCCAATTTCAATCTTCTAATAAATCTTTAGATAAATCGTCCACTTCTTCACTCTTCTGTGCTAATGAAGGTAACAATTCATCCAATTTCAAATTCAATCTCATAGCATAAGCATCCTCACCATCTTGATAATATGATTTTTCTATCGATTGAACTTCAAAATTCAATGAATCTCTATATAAATGTAATGCAGCACGATTGGATTTTCTAACATGTAATGAAACATATTCAGCTTTGAACAGTTCACACATGGCATATAATGATTGTCTCATTAATTTTTCAGCTATACCCATTCGGCGATATGTTCTCATAACTGATAATGATGTAATATGACCATGAGGAGTTTTGTCACTTGCTTCTGGATCATCTTCCATTTTACCCAACACATATCCAACTATCTTTTCTCCTCGGTTTATGTATGCAGTATCTCCTTTTGGATCTTGTGGAACTGGTGGATCTATTTCGGAATCATTTATATTAACAATTTCATCATAGGTGGTTGCGACAAATGATGCTTGTGGCCAGGATAATATATGATACATGTAATATTTCAATTGATAATTTTCAGGTAAATTATGTAAATTGGCATTTTGCATCGCTTGGATGTCATCTATAGTTGCTTGTCGAATTGTTATCCCCATGGTGATTGTCTGTTGTCAATTATCTATCTACTAATCTTGTTATAGTATTCAACGGAAGATGAAAAAAAAAAAAAAAATAAAAAAATTCTATGAACAAAGAAAAAAAAAAAAAAAATTCACATATATGTTGTATATTTCTCAACCTGTTATACACGACTAATAGTATGTCAAGTGACTTTAAAACCTAATTGACTCTCTTGTTAATACTGAATCATCAAATTTGATTAAAAAGACTGTTCTTAAAGGATTCACATCTGTGGAAGCAGTATGGGCGGTAACATCAACATTGAACCCACTGTTATCCAAAGCACCTTCGATTATACCCGCCACAAATGCCGAACAATTCAAGTCTCCATATTCTTTAGGTATACTGATGAATCTATTCAATACTGGTATATTTTCGACAATCATGTATTCATTCTGATTATCTTGAGATTTTTCCAATTCATTGGCTGATTTACCAAATATCAATTTCCAAAATGGACCGTGAATGAATTGTAATATCTCTAACAATTTGATCTCCCTCCTGGTATTCTTAAATCCTTCTCTGATTTTACATAATTCAAGGTACTTTTGTCCAATAGTATATCCTAATCCATTCAATCGATTCTCTAAATCTTGAATTCCTTTGGAATTGGAGTGAGTCCAATTAATAATTTCACAAAATAAAAATGACAACGATGATAAGTTAATTTCATGTGGTTTTTTGGTAGTGATATTCTTGTCATATATGGAATTACTTGAAGTTGGCGTTAATGAAATTGTTCGTTTATTAAGTAGGATCAGGGATGATTCTAATGTGATTGTATTTGATGCTGGACCAACAGATGGATTATAGCCAAAACCAGATTTCGAGATATCATTTATGGTTAGTTTAGCTAAAGAAGTTGCAGATGGTAGTATTATATCTTCATTTGACATATTGTTTATGGTTGTGATTGGTTTTACGGATTGATTGTGGGTATGTGTACATGAATAAATCTTTTTTGTCGTAGAAATTTTGAACAAACCAGAAACAACGACAAGTGGTCCTATAATGGACAACTGTGCGACGCCAAAGAAAAAAAAAACAATATGAGGTTTTTTCTTATAATTTATTTATTTTACAACCAGATCTGTGTTGCCAAAAAGAAAAAGGTTGATAATTTATCACATCAACAGAATAAGGAGTAAAGATGAAAGATCCGACTAAGTGTATGTACAATATGGGAAAAGGGTGTATATATGTATATATCCCATGCAAGATTTGGTGGTTGGTTTGGGATATATTTTGCAACTGTTTTACTAACTAGAACAAAGCTGTAACCAATACAATCATGAGACGAAAACCATTGAAAGATAAAACTACTCAAATTGTAAACAAGAGAATGACTGTTTCTCTGAATAAATTGAATGATATTTTCAATGATATTACTCCAGAAGTAGATCCTTGTTCTTTTGTTTCCACTTCAACTCCACAACCAAGTGTTGTTGCAAAACGGATGATAAACCCCAAGGCGAGACAAAAGATTAAGGAAAGTTACTGGAATATATCAAAATCCGTGATAAGTGATCAAGCTAAGACTAATAATAAGAGAGTTGAAACGATTAGAATTCCAATTAGTACCCCAATAAATTACAAGACGCCTACATTCAAGTCAAAACTGTCTTCGGATAAAATCATTAACTATACAAGTAACCAAGAAGAACTGCTGATCAGATCAATACAAGTACGAGATGAACTACGTAATTTAACATTGGATAGCTCCAAGTACAAGAACAGTCGTTTCTCTTTGTACAACATGAAAACCTTTTCTGCCGCTGAATATCAACCTTCAATTCTGAAATCTGCTGAAATGAAAGGTGGTGGTGGTGGTGGTGGTGACTCGGTTAGATTATCTCCAGCAGTAACAGAGTTAGTTGAACCAGCCATAATAGCTCAAGAACCTCCGTGTATCATCCCACACATAAATGATTTAAAGAAATCGGTATTTTTGGAAAAATGTTCTTTGGAATTCATTATGAATACTGATTCCCCAGTTAACAATATCCCCAACTCTAGGAAAAACTCAGACGAGTTGTCTACAAGTCAATCGACTTATCTACCACAGATCTTTTCTTCGGAAATGGAAGAAAATACAGTTCCACACATAAACTCAGAGGATGGCTATCATCAACAAGAATTTGTATTAAATAATTACGATATGCACTATACAGACGATCAAGAAGAATCTGAGAAGGAAGTAACCCAAGATATTATTAGCTGTATCAAACCTGGTTTGTCATCTCGGGATACCACTGCTGACGTCGCAGATTTACTTAATCACGATAAGAAATTGGTAATGATGCATGCAAATGATTATAACAAATGGTTATCTTACATGAAGTCGTCATCGTCAAGATCATCATATTGACCATCATCCATATCGGCAAATGCATCCTTCTTGAATCCACTGCCAACATTTGGTCTAGCAGCTGGCTTAGCTTTCTTTTTACCGGCACCACCAGTAGCAGTACCACCGGCTTTCTTCAATCTAGCTTGTCTTTCTTGTCTTTCTTTATCTTTAATAACAACATTCAAGGTACTTATAACTTTCCTGAGGTTTTCGACAGATAATGGTTGGGACAAATCTCTAATCAAGTCAATGGCTAAATTGGATGCGTATAACAATGGAGAATCTTCACTCAAGCTGGTTAATGAAGTACCCACGGTCTTTCTTAATCTTTCGAATTCGGCTTTGTTAGTTGGCTGGAATAATGGGTGCTCTTCCAATGGAGTATCTTTGGTCAAGGCTGCTCTCCTGATTGGTGCTGCCTTCAATTTAGCTGCTCTTTCCCTTGGATGTTCGTTGATATCAAAATCATCGTCATCTCCTGCAACACCCAAACCGCCAAATAAATCTGCTGCATTGTTCAAATCGGCATTTAATTCTGCTTTTTTCAACAATTCTTTACGCGTTTGTTCATCCAATCCATCAAATTCTTCCATTTCCATTCTTTTAGCGTCCTTCTTTTTCTTTAATGCATCTTCTTTGGCCTTTAATTCAGCCTTTTTCTTAGCTTCTTCTGCTTTAGCTGCTTTGAGTTTTCTTTCTTCTTCTTCTGGATCCACATCCCAAGATTCTAAAACTGGATCATCATCGTCTTCTTCATCTTCCCATGAAGCAGCAGCTGCAGATGCATTATTAGTTGGAATATCAAAATCTTCGTCGTCCCAAGCCATAGTTGTGGAATAATAAAAATGTGGTTGTCTATTAAGTGATAGAGATTATGAGAGTGTGAGGCAAGATAGATATAGAAAAGAAAAAGAAAAATTTTCTGTTACCTGTCTGAGTTGAACGGTAGTAGTGTAACAGTTAACAAAAAAAATAGTAACAGCTACAAATTGCATCTCTGCTACACAAAACGGTGTCTTCTACTAATAATTTATTATACAGAAAAAAAAAAGAAACCAAAAGAAATTTCTTAAAAACCAAAAAAAAATAGAAATGGAAGAAAAAAAAAAATAGTAAACTGCCCATATGGAACCCAATTTACTGTTTAATTGATAAAAGCAATCAATAAAAAAAAGAATTGTTATCGTTCTTTTTTTTTTTTTTTTTTATAAATATGCCCACGCATATCATAGTTTTTTTTTTTTTGATCCTTTATTTAATTTTTCTCTTCTATTAACTAGTTGATGATATTTTTCCTTTATATTTTATCTCATATTACTTTAAGCTATTAATGACTCAAGATACTATTATTCCACCAGATTTGATGATTCCGGGGATTTCCAACAACACCGAGCTACTCCATTGGATACGAGACCAAAAGATCATTTTCCATCCCAACCTATCTATTGAAGAAAGTAAACTTGGTGGTATTGGGTTATTTTTCACTCCCAATGACTCGCCCGAGGCATATCCTGATTCAGATTTTGAAATATTGCGTATTCCTCGAGATTCGTCATTTTGTTTGGACACGTTGATTAAGCCATTGGAAGAAATAAAAGAGAGAGATAAATCCGTATTTCCCGGTACAGTTCCGATCAAAGAATCGGAATTAGTGATTAATTTTTTAAACTCTATGGAACCAACCACTGAAACTCATGTGATCTTGACATATTTTTTTGCATTCAAAACTATTCAAAGTCTTCGATTGAAATATCCAAAGAGTTCATATTTTGCCAAATCTCCATTAAGAAGGTTAGATGTTTACTTGGATATTTTATGCAATACATTCACTATCAAATACCCTAAACAACAGAAAGAAGATTCTGAAGATGGTAACCAACAACAACAACAACAACAACAAAACGATGATGACTTTGTTAAGACCTACCGTGAAATGTCGGAGAAGTTTAAGCTTGAATATGAATCTTTGGTTGAACAAATGAAAATATTGCATAGAGAAGATGATACGAATATTGATTTTTCTGAATTATTCCCGTTCGATACATGTTTTCAATTATATCAAGCTGTCAGATCAAGAATTTTAGAAATTCCTCGCCAAGTTAAAGAAAGTGAAATCGAAGAAATTGCAAATGGTATTGAAAATAATTTAGCTGATTTATCATTGAGTTTAGAAGCTAATGCTAAAAAAATTGTCCCTATTAGAACCAATGAAGATTTTGTGATTGATATTTCTTTGGTGCCAATATTAGATTTTGCTAATCATTGTCATGAAAATAATGCATACTTTGATGTTGATAAAGAAAATGATCATATAATTTTGAAATTAAAACATCAAGATATGGCAAATGAAAAATTCGAAGTTACCATCAGTTATGATCCCGAAGATAATATTAAAGATTTTATGTTCACTTATGGTTTCCAACCGACTATTGTTACACCTGAACATTATCAATTGTTTGAATTGAAATTAAAACATTTGAACAAATACATTCCCAACGGTGAATTAATATGTAAATGGTTGAAGATTTTGCCACAAATTCAATTCGTATTCAATGAAGAAGATGTATATTTTAATTTCTTCTCCAATAATTTACCGTTATTATTTATTGACGGAATATCCTATAATAAAGAATGGTTGGATATTTTGTTACCCCATTTTATAAAGTTTAATGATATACCCGAAGGTTATGATACAAAGATTAATGGAGATGAATTGATAAATTTATTTTTATTTCAATCAAAGGAATATGATTATATTAATGGTGTTGATCCCATTGGAATTAAATATAAGGGAGAATCCATTCCTAATTTAGCATCGATTTTAGATGTCACGGATGCAGATTTTGATATATTGATTGATAAGACAATTGAATTTGTGGTTGATGTATATTGTCGTGATCAATTAAAGAATCTTAAAGTGACATTAAATGTGGAGAATAACTTTGACGAGATGATTAATGAATATCGAAATTTCCAAATCAAACTATTTAAAAAAGTGATTGATAAATATGAGAAAGATCCTAGAAGTTTGATATTACCAGAAGAAAAGGCAAAGATTGATTGGGAAATGGAATACCGTTCAAAACCCAGTGAATTAACTCTAGATGAGTAAATTATATAAACGATAATAGAATGTATATAGACAGATGCACGTATATTTATGATTATTAATTGAAGATATATTTGTAATCCAAAGTTGCAAAAAAAAAAAAAAAAAGAAACCGGAAGTACATATGAAATTAGCATTGGTCATCTGATTTTCAGTCATTTCCGATTACCTCTCACTTTATGAACATTCTAGGTTGAAATATGAGCTTACTAATATATTTGTAGTTATGTGCAGGATTTTTTCTTGGGTATAAATAACTCTTAGCAATCCATCAAATAAACAGAACGAAAGAAAGAAAATAAGAAAGAAACACTTTCAATCCAATCTTCACCACAAAAAAAAAACCAACAAAAAAAAAACTACATCCTCCCTTTTTTGTTCTTTTTCTTTTTATACACACAGATTATATTTAATTACATATTCACACAATGGTTCATATTGTCACTTCCACTTCTGAATTCGACGAAATTGTCAAATCTTCCGGTGAATCCACCCTTATCGTTGTTGATTTCTTTGCCACTTGGTGTGGTCCATGTAAGATGATTTCCCCATTGTTGGATAAATTTTCTAATGAATATTCCCAAGTTAAATTTTTAAAAGTTGATGTTGATCAATTGGGTGATATTGCTCAAAGATTTTCTATTTCTTCTATGCCAACTTTGGTTTTCCTTAAAGGTGGTAAAGAAGTTGAAAGAGTTATTGGTGCTAACCCTGCTGCTATTAAAGGTACTATTACTAAATTGGCTTAAATTTGAAATAGTAAGGTAGCTTGTGAGTAAAGTTTATACTATATTCTATATAAATTAAATTGATGTTATTATTGTTAATCGTAGTATTATCACTATGACTATTGCTATTGCTATTGCAATTGTTGTAGTTGTTGAAAATTTGGGCCCGTTCTTTTCTTTTTTATTTTTACATTCCCCACGTCCGCGGTATCAAATGGGTTCGGAATTTGATAATGTCAATGAAAATGATCTACATTGAGAGGAGATGAGTAATCATCGAAATCAATTATAGAAAAAAGAGTGACCAAATAGATGAATTCAATGTCATTTTTTAATGTCCAAATTCAAGTGATTTTAGAGATAATAAATATATATCTTGAAAATGACGGTAGAACATTGAAGAATTCTCTCGAACGCGTGTCCCACTGTGGCGCACCAAAGCCGACAACCAGTGGACTCGAAAACTGAAAGAACGAGCAAACGAACGAACAAAACGAACGAAAAGTGCACCCAACTAAACGATCATCGCACCAACCAACACGACTCTCGGTTCGCATCTCCGAAAATTGACCTCCCCACGAAGGTTTTTGTGTGGCCGGACCCGAAAGAAAAAGAAAAAAGAAAATCTGGTTCTTGAACTTTCGGAAATACACAAAGTGATGGATAGATGGGGAGACTGTCAATAATATGCCATATTGTACATAATTCACCAATGTATAATATGTTCTTATGTATCTCCAGGTGTGAAGATAGAAGATGACATCATGTTTTTTAATAACTTCGATCATGTTATTCTTCTGGTTTACCACTTCATATTTGATTTTCCTTATGGCAGATAAATTCAAGTTGCAAAAAAAGAAAAAAAAAATTGCAACATATCCTACTGTGTTTATTGTATATCTATATCTTACAAATTCGATAGAGAGAAATTGAGTTTCAGATTTCAAAGTTGCGAATAAAGCGATGAACAGTAGAAATATCTACTATGTACATTTTCTTTGTTGCAATATGGAACTGACATTTTGGTGATACTCATTTCTTATCTAACGTCATCACCGAAATTTCAAAATTTTATAAGTTGATCAATTTCAGGATCAAGTCATCTTTGCAAGCAAAACTGCTTAAGCGCATATCATCTCCCTCTCTCTCTCCATTTGTCTCACCTCATTTGTGATATAAATTTCTTGATGCCATTTTGTTTTTTTTTTTTGTAAGATGAACTAAATTAATTTATATATTGCATGAGATACATCAACTAAAATTGAAACTAAAATTAAAACTAGACTTAAAACAATCAACAACATAAACCAAGCATAGACTAAAATTGAACTTAATTAATATTAAAAACTTACCGATAAAAATTCCAAATATATCTTATTAATAAAAAAAAAAAGTCAGTCAGTCAGTCAATTAATTATTACACACAATTAAATGACATCCCACTTTTTCTAAATTTGACAAGAATGAATCTCGATGTGTAAGGTGTGGATTTCCTAATGAGAAATAACAAATTTCTTTCTTGGTTATGTTATTATCTTGTTTAATTCTTGATGAGGATTTGCATTTGTACTTTTTCATCGTTTTTTTTTTGGTAGAGTGCGTTTAAATTGATGTTGATGTTGATGTTCCAGTATGGTCTAATATTATATGTCTAATTTATTCTACGTCTAATTTATCCTCGCCTATTCTCTATATATTTTAGTTTTCAATGTTGCAATCGAGTATTTTTTTTTAATTGTCGTCATTGACCCTCTTTCCAAAGTCAAATCCCGTCTCAAACAGCTACATCTACATATACCTTCACATCTTCCAGTCTATTGTTTGTTTGTCCATATATTGTAAATCAGTATTCTCAACAATATCATCTCATATCTACTCTACAGATTCTTAAACTTCTAGAATCTAATTTTCAAAGTGCATATTTCCGTTGTGCATCACATTTGTCAACTCTCTCTCTCTCTTTCTCTCTTTCTCTCTTTCTCTCTTTCTCATTGGGCTTAATATTCATAAAAATTACACGACATAAAAAAACACAAACCACAATGATTCATCCCAAATCCACATTGCGTTTGCTTTTGTATTTTTTGGGGGTGATCGATATTTCTTTTGATGATGAACGCCCTCAAAATGCGCTCTCACACCACATATACAGATGAGATTCACATATCCTACTTATCCCCGCCAAACGATTGAAACCATCGACCTCCTCCTCCTCGTTAAGGATTTCTTTGTTGTGTTTGCTACTATTGATGTATGAAAGTTATTACCGATATCCTTAATGATTAACATATATTATTATTATTATTTAAAAGAAAAAAAAATTACACCATCGGTTATATATGTATGTGATAAAACTAAACGTCCTTTTTTATTTTCATTTATTTTTTGACTCTCTCCATTATAATAAATCCTTGAATTTTTTGTATATATAATTTTGTCGTTGTTATAACTCCTCCATATTTATTTCCCTTATTTTTTTTTGTTCTTTTACTTTGTATCATTATTATCAAAATAACTCAACAAAGTTTCATAAATTAAATAGTATTGTTTTAATGTTTGAACCATAGAAATTCTCAATTTTCTAAAATGATTAGTGATTTCAAAAACTGGATCTTCGTTGGCATCAACTTCTTCTTTTCCGTCTTTCTTATTACTTAAATAATTAATCAATGTATCAATCACACATAAAGTACCTGTTCTTCCACATCCGGCAGAACAATGAACCAAAGTCGTTGCATCCTCAGCTCCTTGTTGATGATTGTTGATATTTTCATTTAAAATCTTCTGTTTTAATTCAATAACTTTTAATATATCCTTTGGATTGGAAATTGTTCCCATATCTGGCCAGGATAATAATTGAATTTGTTTAACTTGTCGACTTGGGCCATCATTGCATTTAATCTTAAAAGTTCTCACAACTAAATGTTCTTCGATTTCTTGATGATCAACAACTGTAACATTAATTGTGTCTCGACAAGATTTATAAATACCACTCTGCCAGAATGGAGCACATTTCATAATACCATTTTCAATAGAATCCGTTAAAGAAATCACCAATCCAATTTTACGTATCAAAATCAATTTCCATAAATCACCCATGGTTTCGTCCAATGGACCTTGTGTAGCAATATATTTACTCTGCCGATGTTGGAACTTTTGTGGTGGTTCAATAAAACTTGCATTAATATAATTCAGGATATCATTAGGGTTGTTATTGACATGTCCCAATTCTACTCTCGAATGATCATACAAGAAGATATCTTTGTAACGATTCTTGTTACCAAATTCAATTCCACAACTAATTTTAGGAGCAATTTCATTCATTGGTGAAATATCCGTGGTGCCGTTATTCAAGGATAAGGCTGTAATTAATCTCTTTTGTTCCAACTTTTCTAATGCATAGAATTGATCATTGATTTTAAATGTAACCGCATGGCCGGATTTATCAAAAATGATGTTCTTCATCCATTTAGGAATTCTTGAGCAATCACTTGGAATATTACTTAATTTAAACAAATTAGCAGTATTCTCCTCAAATGGATTGCCTCCCGGAATGGTTGGTAATTCTTCATTATGTCTAATCTTAAAACTCTTACACTTGCTTGGTAAAGTGAAATTGGTTGACAAAATTGGAGTATTAGCACTCAACATTGAACTTGAAGAACTGGATGATAAAGGTGTTGCTTTATGATAAGGTGACAAATCTGCTAGTGAATTTGATCTCAATTTCTCTGGAACAATAATTGGACTTAAAAAGTTGTTATCTTCCAATTCTGCATTGGCAGTTTCTAATAAATTGGAATATAATTCGGTGAATTTTGTGAAATTGGTATCCATGAGACATATTTTCTTCAATGGAGATGACATGAATATTGGACAAGTTATGATCTTGTTACAGATATGGTATAAATTGGCCGAGTTTTCGGTTGAATCATAGACAACTAAATCTCCTTTAGGATCGTTCAAAAATTCAGTAAATTTGGATTTTTCAAAATCTGGCAATGAATTGATGGAACGCAACAATGAAAAGTTACTTCTTTTCAACAATGTTGAAGGTAAGCAAATATTTAAACTTGATTTAATGTGGGATTTGGAATATTCCACAAATGGACGGATATCAATGATCAAATTATCTTCCATACGACACACGGCATTGAATTCCACTGGCGACAAATACAAGATTCTATCGGATAATTTCTCAATTTGTGGTTTGTGATTCTGCAGAGGGATATAATTCAAACGCTTCAGTTGTTCTTGTTTGATATTTTTCAAAGACAAATCAAAAGATAATGATGGTAGAGTGACTTGTTTTTTAAGATGAGGTAATGATTGCATGGAAGGTAATTTAGGACGCAATGATAATGGAGGTGGTTGTGGCGGAAGTTGTTGCAGGAGCTGAATCTGTTCTTGAAATTGTAGGTCTTTTAGTGACGGGAGTGGAGCTGCTGAATGTGGCGCAGATGGAGGGGACGATATTTGGAAAAATGAATCAATTGGGGATGAAGTGTTGTTGGAATTAAATTTCAATTTATCTTCTTCATTTTCATCTAGAGAAATTAAGGTTCTATTTGAATCTAATGACTGGTTATATTTATGTTTATGTGACGAAGTGGGTGGTGGTGGGAGGGATTTTTCATCCACCAAAGTATCAGTTGATAGTTGTTTCGCGGATAGTACTGATGATTCATATATAGTCAAGTCGGATGCGCTAGATGTAATGGAAGATATCGAATCGTTGATGGACTTGTGTTTGGGGTGTCTTTTCCTTATTGGTGTGGTGGATGTGTTTGTTGATGTTGTTGTTACTGCTGGGGGTTGTGATAGAGGAGATGCAAAAGATGTAGATGATGTAGGAGTTGTAGATGATGATGATGTTGCTGTTGGTGTTATTGGATGGGAATGTGAATGTGAATGGGGAGGATGCTGAAGTTTGAATTGAGTGTTATTCGGGAATGTGAACGTCATCGTTTCTTTCGTCATCATGAGTGCAAATGTGTGTGTGGGTATGTTATACTTTTGGTAAAAGTTGTAATGGTTTTGAATATAAGAAGTTGGTTAACTAATAGATAATCGATGTAGATATAAGTATATGTTTATGTTTATGTATATGATGTAGTTGTAGTTGTAGTTGATGGCAACACAGTTGGTTGTAAAAAATGAAATGAAATCAAATAAATAAATAAATAAAAAAAAAATGTGCTATAAAAGGAAAAAAAATCAAAAAATTTTTGGCTACAGTTGGGTTGGGATTAAATGAGAATCAGTTGCTAAAAAATGGTGGGAAGTTGTTTTATATATATATGTATGACTATAATGTATAGATACAAAGATATATTTTATGTATGTGGAATAATGTATTGAGAGTGAGGTAATAAATATGTGTAGAATTTTTTTTTTTTTTTGGTTTAATTGTATAAGTGGAAGGTATTAATAGTAAATAGTAATATTAAGAAATTAATTCCAATGATTGGTATTAATTATTAGTCAGTGGGTTACGGTTGTGTAGGTGTGTAGGAGTTGGTGAATTTTGGTTTGGTTTGGCGGTAGAGGGTGGTGTAATCCGTCTATGACGTAAGAGAGAAAAAAACTGAACGTCAGACCGACAAAAAGGAATAAAACGAAAAAAAGAAATTTCTTCAACCTTGCTACGATCTTTTTTTTTATTATTTTTTTATCAACTTTGTGTAATGTTTGGTTTTGTGCGTGTATGGTCCAATAATAATTCTCAAAGCCCACAAGGGAGATTTGTGTCATAAACTATTGCCACTCTATCCCACCATAATCACTGATTCCACTGATTCCAGTGATCACGAATCACTCATAGCATAGCATAGCAGTCATTCATCCATTACCTTGTTTTGTTTTTTTGCCACTGTATTTATACTAAAAATAGAGAGTGAGAGAGAGAGAGAGAAAGATTTGTTTATATATTAGATAGATAAATGGATCTTTGACGTAATGGATTACGTACTGGTGGTGTATTGTTGCGTCCTTTTTTTGTTTTTATTTATTTTGTATTATTTTACCTTTTTCCTTTTTAATTTTGACTGACGTGGATATTGTTATATTGTAGTATAATGTAATATGTTTTATGTTCTATGTTATACCCCAAAAATAAATGTATATATAGAAAGAAAGTGAGAGATATTTCTTTGTTACAAAAACAATAATTGGGAAATTTACAAAGAAAAAAAAAATCGACCCTAGGTCTAGACTCATTTGGTTGTAAAAAAAAAAGTTTAATAATAATCTAACAATATCCTGCATATGACGCTTTTTTGCTCACACGAAAAGTAAAGCAAAAGCAAAAAAAAGAGCCATACAAGTTTAAATAATTTTGTCTTTCTGTCTTACAATGGGCACTGCACTTTACGGTGCGGTCTGTAACAACAACAAGAACAAAGAACAGAAAAAAAAAAGAGAGAGAACGAAGAAATTTTTGGTGGTAGGAGGGAGCGGTCAAAGAGGTCTAGAACCATCTGTCTATTTTTAACCCTCTTTCTTGCATACGAAGTTAACTTTTTGGTATATACCTCGGTTATCAATATCCTTTGTATATAAATATAAATGCTTATATCCTACGTTTGAAGTTCTAAGCCCTCCTTCTGTCTCTGTCTCTGTCTCTGTCTCTTTGTTATTCGCCCCCCTTAACCATACTCCGGCTTTCGCTATTTATATCACCATCACTATGACTGACACACAGCCTGTTCGACAGGAATATAAATAGAATATACACACACAAACACACAAGAATTCAACGACACAAGAACACAAGAACACACTCCTATAATCCCACAAACCCATAAATCCAACACCTAATCACTACCAAACTATACATTCTTGTGCACCTTCCTTTCAAACTGTCTCTAAACACTATGGTGTACTATGAACACTGTTCTTGTTTCCGGTTGACATTTCTACATCTCACCTCCAAGAGAATTATTTTATTTAAAGAGAGAGAATGTTCCACTAAAAATTAAACCTAACATTTACTGAGAATTCACTAAAAACAAGCAATAGAACAAAAGAATGAATGAAATGATCTTGTTGATGATCATTTCATGTAGATCCATTTCTTCCTTACTCCTTTCTTCTTCTTTTTATTTATTTTATCCTACTATTGTGTTGAAATCGGCTGTTAATATCGTCACTTTTCTTTTCCCTAAGGTTTTTGCTATCTAATTATGAATCACCCTTTCATCGAGGCTCAAACGATGGTCCTTTCTTTTTCTTAACATTTTCTTGTGACTTCTATTTTTAAAACTATCAAAGATATTACGACAATTAGTCTGATGTCACATTTACACCCACACATCCTAGCATATATATATATTACTCCCTCTTTCTTTTGTTCTACTTTAGGAAAAAGTAAAGCACAAACTCTATCACTATAATATTTTAGTAAGTTGGAAATTCACTCGCAACGATTACTCCATTGTTTGGTGAATCCCCGAACACCATTAATAAATTGTTTGGTCTCTTTGTGTATCGTATATTGTAGAATCCCACAGTTCGTATTATTTTAGGTGGTATATTTATCAATCACAAGTAAGAACAATAGTAATTTTAATTTATTATGATACAGAAACATCCCATTTAATTAATGAAATAAAAGAAAAAAAAATTGCTTCCGGCCGAAATGACATATCTACCTAGCCCTTACTTATACTCATATGATTTACCCCCTTTCCTTCCCCACTACCACCACCCAGACACACAAATTATTTTTCTCGCACACTCTCTCTCGTTCTCTCCCTTTTCATAATGACAAATTAGCTACTCGCATAATCATGCATACAATACAATCTGAAATTTCGCCCTGTGCATAGATATAGTAAACACACACAAGACTCCTTCCCCCTATTAAAACGAAATCTAGAATATGCCACCAGTACTGAAAAACAAAGAAAAACGGGGGGGAGAGAAAATAACAATTAATTAGATTCCCAATCCTTTGATGTGCAATTTTAGTAACATGTCTAATTGCAACCAATTTTCGGAGTTCTACCTCCACCGCCACAACAGCGGAATCCAACACTAACCAATTACAATAACTTTAATTCCTATTGTGAATATATCCCTTACTCCTATTTCTCAGCCACTTCAAAATCACCACGATTTCTACCACTACCACTAACAACGCTTTACAAAAAAAAAAATATATGTTTGTCCCATTCTTTTTAAGGTTTAGGTTTAGTTCAACGTTACTTTTTGACTTTTGAATTGTCTATTGTCTTTGTATTCTCTTAGCTCCTCTTTTTCTTTTCTTAATAAACTTTCGCCGAACCAACCTAACACAGTTCGGAAATTAGAATATCCGTCGGAATTGTAGTGGACGTTTAGTTGTAAGAATGATGATGTTAGAATTCACCTCAAAAGTAATATGTGTGAAATTGTAGCTCTTCTACTTTTATTTGTTTTTTTGTTTATTCGTTTATTCGTTTATTCGTTTTCTTTTCGTATACTTCAAAACCCAATTTCAATAAGGATCGTTTTTTTTAATTTCACATATATTTTAGTTTAATATAGTTTTATGTACAATTAAAAAAGTGTCTCATATTGGTTATATTTTTCCTTCGTTTCCGATCGGATATTCAATTTCGTGGTTGCATAGTTGGTATTGACGTTGTTGCAAAAATTATTTATTGGGAAATTAGCTCCAATTTTCTATAAAATCTGATATCAAAAATAAAATATATTATCCCAACCCCCCCCGCTGTAAACCTATTTTAGAAACAAAACCTGACATCCCAGATAAATATTAGATCTATACCACTCATTTAATAACGAGCATCTATATTCATGTCGTTGATCATTAACAAATCTCATGCTCTCTCTCTCGTTCTCCTTGTTTTGCTCAGCTGTCGGTTTTGAACATTTTGTCCAATCGTACATCATCGTTTAAAATGTTTATTGACGTAATACAGACTATAAGCTGCATGACCAGTAGATACTGTTGATAGTTGTTATGTAGCTGTGTTGGGTCCTACGGTTGTGAATTGATAACCAAGTTGCCATTTGAGATTGGGTCGTGTATCATTGTAGTACAAGTTTTTTTTTTGTGCCCCTCACACGACACGACAATAATACTCGAAGAAAAACACCTACATCAACCTTCATGAAATCAATCAAGTTCCATTCTTTATAGTCAATTAGAATCTACAAACACATAGTTCGATATCCATAGTCATGTCAAGTACAACATCTTTAGAAAGCTCGCCTAGTGATGGAAGTCAAGTTCCTGCTTTAGCATCAAGTGATAATCATGAAGTTGGTGATGCAACTATAAAACAATCAGATATACCACCATCACAACAAGAACAATCAAATGAAGACACAGCAACTACAACTATAACTAACAATGAGAATCAACCACCACAAGAGAAGAAACAAACGGTATTTGAAATAGCCCAAGATATAGAACAAAGTCTAGATAGTTTATTGAAACAACTTGATAAAACAGATAAGGAAATCAACCAAAAGATAGATGTTGCCTTATCAAATATCAATTCACTCTACGAGAAAACCAAATAATCACACAGAAAAGTATATAGATATATATATTTATAGAGATTCTTCTTTTTTTTTTGAATATATAATTAATGGTATAATGTTTGGAATCAAAAATGGCAACACAAAAAAAAAAACAAAAAATTAGACCAAAGAAAAAAAAATTTACAACCATTCCATTCCCACAGTTCAACTTCATTAAACTAACAAACACACCAAAAAAATGGCACCTAAAAGATCAAAGAATCAATTAAGAAGAGAAAAACTAAAGCAAAGGAAACTAGAAGAAAAACAAAGTACTGATACCAAGAAAGATGAAGAGATACCGAAAGAGAAACCAACAGTAGAGCCAGTGAAGACTACGACATCAAAAGAAGAGGCCACCACTACACCCAATCCAACCATTGATATATCAACAGATACAGCATTATTCGAACAATATCAATCTATATTAAGCAAATTCAACAATCCCCAAGAAGAACAAGAACAACAACTATCAGAAGACGGATCAAAGAAAAGCCTAAGACCTATTGCACATCAAAACTCCAACTCTCAATCTTCCGAATCTTCAGAAGAGGACAAAAGCGACGACGATGATGACGACGACGACGACGACGACGAAGAAGACATAGATCATCCAAAACAACTATCCAAGAGACAACTTCGAATACAAAATAAAATCCCATTGGGTGAATTAAAAGCATATAGTAAATTTCCACAAATTGTTGATATTCATGATGTTGATTCCAAAGATCCTTATTTATTAGTCACCATCAAATCACAACCAAATATCGTTCCTGTACCATCAAATTGGAGTTCTAAACGGGATTACTTATCATCTAAAAAAGGAATAGAGAAATTACCTTTCCAATTACCCAAATTTATCCAAGATACCGGAATTTCAGAAATGCGATCAAACACCAATGATAATTCCAATTCATTAAAACAACAAATGAGACAAAAAGTTCAACCAAAAATGGGGAAATTAGATATGGATTATGAAAAATTATATCAAGCATTTTATAAATTTCAAACAAAACCTAAATTATTATTTCCTTTTGGTGATATATATCAAGAAGGTAAAGAATCAAATGATGAAAAATTGGAAAAAATCCTGAAAATTAAACCAGGTATAGTTTCGAAAAATTTAAGAATTGCTTTAGGAATGCCAACAAATGATATCAATGATTTAAATACAATTGCACCTGCATGGATTACAATTATGAAAGATATTGGTAAACCTCCAACTTATAGAGAATTAATCATACCTGGGTTGGATATCGGATATAGTAATACGGGATATAAAGATCAACACGGTGACTCAAAAAGAAGTAATTTTAAACATTGGGGGAAATTGAATGGAATGTTAGAATCCGAAGATGAAGATGAAGATGAAGAAGATGAAGAGGAGGAAGAAGAGGAAGAAGAGGAAGAAGAGCAGGAAGAAGAAGAACATGAAGAACAAGAGAAGGTAGAAGTAGTAGAAGAAGAAGAGAAAGAAACGGATCAGCAAGAACCTTCACTTAATGAAATCCTTAATGGTCTTACAACAGGAACAAAAGATAAAACTACCCTGGAAGCATCATCTGCAACTAAACAAGATAAGAAACTTTATAAAGTATTAAAAGAAACAAAACTGAATTCAGAAGATTCTATTACTACATATTCTTATGATTTAAATGATCAACAACAACAAGAACAAAATCCTCCTACGCAACAAGAAGGCAAAAATGAGACCGATAATGATAGCAGTAATAAACTAGAAGACGAAGAATTTAAATTCTAAAAAGATGTAAACATATATCTATATATATACACATGTATTATCAAATAAATAATTTATAGAATTAAATCAGAAACCCAAAATCTAAATTATATTCTAAAGGATTTAAAAAATGCAGAATATCAAATTCAATTCCTTCAAAAATTTGTTCTAAATTAAAAAATACTTCTTCATTATTATTATTATTATTATTAGCATTGATATTACCATTTTGATTATTAACATTATTTATATTCATTTCTTGATTGAAATGATTCGAAGTGATTTGTTGGGTTCTTTGTTGTAATTCCAGTATGGCTTGAAGTCCTTGTACTTCCAGCATTCCATGGAAACCTGGACCTCCTTGTTGTTGTTGTTGTTGTCGTTGTTGCGGGGGAATAATTGGGGGTAATGGATTATGTGATATTGGAATTTGTCCATGTCTATGTCCTGGTTGATAAGGCTGTTGTGGATGTTGATTTGGATAAACTTCTACTTTTACTTGAGATTGCTGTTGCTGTTGCTGTTGCTGTTGTTGTTCGTGTTGTTGTTGGTTTTGATTTTTGTCTTCATCATCTTCAAGATATCTTTTAGGAACATCCAAATTTTCAATCTCTCTATCTCTATTAGAAGTTATAATTTCAACCACATCATCATGGTTTCCTCCAACATCCTCATCTTCATCATCATGGTTTCCCATACTGCTACTGCTCCTCTTGTCATTACTAGTATTCAAATTATCATCAGTATTTTCATTGACATTAGTAGTACCATTTATATTGACATCATATTTTTGAGAAATCTTCAACCATTTTTCAATTTTATTCAATATCACCTTCATCTGTGAACAAACCACAGATGAATTTTTTATAAAATTATCCTCAATAACTTGACTGACAGTTTGAAAAAACTTTTCAACATTAATTACCAAGGCATTAATTCTTTGTGATTTTAAAACTAATCTCAATCGAACCAATAGAATCAATGAATGCAATGGACGAAAATATAACACCGTGGGGAAATTCTTGGTGAGATTATTTAAAGTGACAAATTCATCAATTAATAATTCACAATTTGTGATTAATTTTACCATGAATTCAAGAAATAATTCCTTCTCATCCGATTTAATTAAAAAATTATACTGAATAGTCGATTTGACAGTGGCAGTTGTGGGTGCTGTTGTTGATGCAGATGCAGATGTAGATGCTGACGCTGACACAGATGCAGATGTTGACGAAGGTGACGAATTATCTCTAGAATTTGAATCCAATATATTCAAGATTCCTGAGATTAAATTATCATGGATAACTATCAATAAATGAATATAATGAATCTTAAACACTAAATTATCAGTTAATCCACTTTGATTATATACTTGTAATAATTTAATTTCATAATTCTTAAGAACATAGTTTATATTGTTCAATGACATTGAAGTGGAAGATTTTTTGGTTTCTGGATTAACGTTATTTTGATCAAATTGATTTAAAAATTCAATTGCATCATGCCCAATCGATGTTAATTTTGCCATATAACAAACATATCTGTCTGCAATGGTCGGTAATTGTTCATCTTCATCAGTTGCCACTTTTCTTAATAGCATATCGAATCCAATTTCCGTCTCATTATTCCAAAATACAATTTTAAATCTTCTTAATGATAATTCCAATGCCGAACAAGTACAATAAACTGCCAATAATGATCTTAGTTGCTGTCTGAATTCACTCTCATCATTAATTGCCAATTGTCGATAATTTTTTGGAATATCATTCATTCCCATACAAAATGCAACATTTGACGCAGTCAATGCATTCAACTGATTCCTGAAATGCCCCATCTGTGCCGGTGGTACACACCATGAAGAAATAATTAAACAAGAATAAAGTATTGGAATGTTAAAATCGTCACACTTCACATAAATTTCATGAGCAAGAAATGAATGAAGATAATGACTTAGTAAATGACATAGTTGTCGATTATCCCGTGTGAATGGCGTGGTTCCTAAATTATTATTGTTAACTGCAGTAACAGAAATACAAGATACCAAAAGTATAGGATAATTTTCATATAGATTATCAAAATTCATCAATGATTTACTAAACGGAACAATTGGGAAATGGGGCAACAATTCTTTGAAGAAAAATTCAAATCTTGCTTTTGTTTCTTCATAAGTGATATAATTATATCGATATATTAATTCCTTGATGAGATTTTTCAGAAATGGTATATTAGGGTACTCATCGGTAGTGGTGAGGTTTTGAGGCTGTGGATAAAGCTGCGGTTGACCATGATCTAAATTTTCTTTTTGTTTCAAATTATCTAAAATCAACGAATAATTATTGACTAATTTGCGTATGGAGTCTCTCGGTAGCTGCTTAATATCATGGAATAATTTTAAAGAAGTTTCGGATATTTCCAATAGTTGGTCACTTGTCGTAAACCCTGGATTGAATTGATCCATATTGACAATGTTTCTTTTCATATTGACCCCAGTCTCCCTATTATCAGCATTAGATGCTTTTCCTTTTGTTCCATTACTCTGAAGGTCAGTTTCACTATTGTCCTTGCTGCCATCTACAACTCCACGCTTCTTAGTTGCTCGTTTTTGCAGTTGTTGTTCCAGTGTTTGCTTCCTCTTCTTCTTTTTGGATAAATGTGCAGTAGGGTCAACATCAAATGAACATTCAACCCCACTGGCATAACATCGAACACATGACTTAAAGTTTGGGTCTTCAAATGAACATTTCATCTTTAGTCTACGACATCTTGCACACGCCCTAGTTTGTCTCCATTTTCCTGAAAAAGTGTTGCTTTTATTAGAAGTATCACCGGTATTTCCATTGCTTGTTAAAGAAGGTTCTTGTGTTGATGCCGGTACTATTTGTTCTTGTTGGTGTTGATTTAGTTGATGGTGCAAGTCTTGTGGTGGCTGAGGTTGTTGTTGTTGTTGTTGTTGTGGTATTTCTTCTGACATGGATCACAATAAGTAGGTCTTCTTCTTTTCTATTATGCTTGACGTAAAATATATCTTCTAGACGTGTCACTTGGCCTTATTATTGGTCTTGATATTAATCCCTCTACTTATTCTGGTTCCCCTTTATACTTCTTTTGACTGCTGTTGTTATCAGTGTTGCCGACTTGTAGTGGTTGCTGCTGTTGAGTTTTGGGTTGTCTGGATTTGGTACTGCCTTGGTCTAAAAAAAAAAGGGCAGCGAAAAGCGCTCTTTTTTTTCTTGCGACGAAAAAAAAAAAATAAAAACCTTTCCTGCTGCAACATTGTACACGACTGCCAAAACCTTATTTATTGATTTACGCAAGTTCCGACTACTAGTACCCGATTTCCGAGCACGCCAATTCATTGTAAAGATGTCAGGTAGTGCGCCCACCCACTCGAAACAATAAAAACTATCGCTCCGAAAGAATGATGATTGTACTTTCTTCAAAAACCTAATAATGGATAACAAGCTCAAGAAGAATTTTTCTAAAATTTCAAAATTTCAAAATTTCATAAAGAAAAGAAAAATATCTGAAAATACTTTGTTTATAATAGTCACTAAGAATAATAACTGAATGTATATATATATATAAAAAAAGAACTAATTATACTTTTGTCTCTCTCTTTCTACTGGAACTGTTTTTCATGACCAGGAAAAAGAACAATGGTAGACCGTGTAGATATATATAAATAAATACTTGAAAAATGATGAATGGTGGTGGAGCGTGTATGAACAACCACGCTTTTGTTTGGGATTTAACTAATATACATATTTGAGAATGATTGGAAATGGTTCATGTCCTTGAAAATTAAACGAATTAATGAATATTTATCTATTAGCGGACGATGTATGTATGTATGGGTGATGATTATGATTGTGTTGGTATGAATAGAGAGCGGCAATCTCGTTTAAAAATTGATATCCGGTTTTTCATCCTTCACTTTATCTATTTTGGCACCAAATGTGGCAACACATTTAGCCATAGTTGGAGAAGATCTGGAAATAACATCGGTGAAATAGAAGTTATCAATTGGGTTCTTTAATGGTTCACCCAAGATACTAGCAGATTTATTTTTATTCACCAAATCGGCAAATCCAATCTTAACAATATCTTGTGACACTGGTTCGATAACATCGTGTCTGACCAAATGAGGAGCAATTTCTCCCAATCTCATTCTCACACTTATAATATCGTCATATGGTAATTTAGCATCCAAATATTCTGATAATGCTCTGATAATCTTCCAATCTTCACGAGCAACACCTGGTGGATTAGTGGCGGCTCTGGTAACTTGAGTTCTACCTTCGGTATTAACGTAAGTACCAGATTTTTCAGTGTAGGCAGAACCTGGCAAGATAACATCGGCAAAAGAAGCACCAATATCACCATGGTGACCTTGGTATACCACAAATGCATCCTTTGGAATATCTTTATTGGTTATTTCATCAGCTCCTAACAAGTAAACGAATTTTGGTTTGGTGGCATCTTCAGTTAAGCTACTGAAACCAAGATCCAAAGCACCAACTCTGGAAGCTTCACGATGCAATAAGTTAACACCATTCCATTCTTCGGCGTTGAAATTTTCATGTTTACCAGCAAATTCACCAACTAACTTGTAGATAGCTTCGGCGTCATTGGATTCAGCAACACCGGAACCAACAATAATCAATGGTTTCTTAGCTTCACCTAATTTCTTACCCACATCACCACTGAGGGCCTTTTCTAATGCTTTAGCATCTTGTCCCAAGTTGGAAACATCAAAAGTAGAGTTGAATTCTTGACCAACAGAAGAAATTTCCAAGTTGGATCTCAACCAGACTTTTCTAATTCTAGTATTTAAAACAGCGGCTTCAAATCTTGGATTAGTACCAACTAACAAGATTTGATCGGCATCTTCAATACCATCAATAGTGGAGTTGAAAATATAGTTAGATCTAATATCAAATCCATGGGCATTAACGGCTTGTTTAACATCGGTAGTGACATTTTCAGAACCCAATTTGTTAACCAAATCTTTCAAAGAAACCAAGGATTCAGCATCAGTTAAGGCACCAGCAACGGCTTTCAATTCACCATTTTGTGGGTTAATTTTAGCATAAGCAGAAGCAATAGTGGCCAAGGCTTCATCCCAAGTGGCAGTTTCGAATTTATCCCCATTTCTAATCAATGGAGTAGTCAAACGTTGGGTCTTTAAACCATCACAAGCGAATCTTGATTTATCGGAGATCCATTCTTCATTAACATCATCATTCAATCTTGGCAAAACTCTCATGACTTCAATACCTCTAGTATCGACTCTGACATTAGAACCAACGGCATCCAAGACATCAATAGTTTCGGTTCTTTTCAATTCCCATGGTCTTGCTCTGAAGGCATATGGTTTTGAAGTTAAAGCACCAACAGGACATAAATCAATAATATTACCGGACATTTCTGAGTTGATGTTTCTTTCAATATAAGTTCCGATTTGCATATCATTACCTCTACCGGCAGTACCGAATTCTGGAGCACCAGCAACATCATTCATGAAACGAACACATCTAGTACAATGAATACATCTGTTCATAGAAGTTTTAACCAAAGGTCCAATGGCTTTGTTTTCGACAGCTCTCTTACCGACAACTTCCAGGAATCTACCACGGTCAGAACCGTATCTTTGGGATTGTTCTTGCAAATCACATTCACCACCTTGGTCACAAACAGGACAATCTAAAGGATGGTTTTCCAATAACATTTCAGTAACCCCTTCTCTAGCCTTTTTAATTCTTTCGGAATCAGTGTGAACAACCATACCATTAGAGACAGGCATGGCACAGGAGGCAATTAATTTTGGCATTCTTTCGACATCGACTAAGCACATACGACAATTACCAGCAACGGCCAATTTTTCATGATAACAATAACGAGGAATAGTGACACCTGCTAATTCGGCAGCTTGAATGATGGAAGAACCAGCCTCGATAGAAACTTTTCTTCCGTCAACTGTGACCTCGACTTCAGCTAATCTTCTTGTCGATGCTGATATATAACGCTTTGAAGATCTTAATAAGTGTGATCTTACAGAATGCATGTTTGGAGAGTTGAATTATAATTGATATAGGTGGTGGGGTTTTGTTCTTGCAATGGTTTTTTTTTTTGATGAGTATTCAACGAATATGTAAAATAGGGAGTGAGTTGATTGAGTGACTACGTAAGTAGGTAAGTACTAATGAAGGCAATGAATGAAGATATACCAAATAAGAAGAATGGTGATGGGAGACAGTTGATTGTTTTTTGTTCAAAGTGAAAGGAGAAAAAAAAAAATTGCAGGTGTTCCAATTGGGTTGGAAAAGACGATTTATATGCAGTCGCTGAATAAGACAAGATTTCTTTCTCTCTCATTGGCTGGAAAAATTACTTTTTAGTACAACCCCCAACTATCAAAACATATGCACCCATTTTTTATATCTATTATCTATTAGAAACAAAGCTATACAAATTACAATACCCAAGGTAACTTATTTGGATTCACCACCCATAGCCATAATCAACAATAATGGAGGAACAATATACATCCAATTCTTTTGAACCCAGGATCTTTCGTCCACTTCAACTTCCACCTCTTCTTCGACTTCTTTTTCTACTTGATTGCCATCATCATCTATATATTTGACCAATTTCTTCTGTTTAATCTTCTGCATCTTTGGTTGTGCTTTTCCTCCTTGTTGTCCTTGTTGTTGTTGACGTTGTTTCCTGATTGATTCTGCATTCATATTAGGAACAACGGCATGGTTGAACTTGTGTTTTCTTACCTTATCTTTTGCTGATAAACCAGATTCTTCTTCCTTGGATTCATCAAAATTCAAGGCTAATCTGACTATCTCTCCATTTTCACCCAAAAAACTATCAATTGTAAGTGAATTATTGATCAAGTTTGCGCCATTGACAAAAGTGAAACATTCATGATTTTCGAGATCTTTAGTTCCAATACAATATTTGTCATTTGGGTTTAATTCAAGATTATCGACTAAATATACGGCATTGTCTTGGATAAATCCGATTGAATCGGCAGACGACGATTGTTGTGCATCACCAATTGGTTTTATAAACAAATTGATTTTCTCAGGGTTTGCTGACACCAATGATACAAGGAATAATGTGCATATGGTATTGATGAATTTCATTATAGTTTGTTTGATGGATTGATGAGCGGAGGGATGGATGGATGGTTGGTTGGTCGCTTCGTTGATTCCAATGATGTCGATTAGATAAATCTGTACGACCGTTTTTTGTCTGTTGCTGTAAAATGTGTCGCTTCTTTTTTTCCTAGTCAAGAATTTTTCACTCTATATGATAATGTGATCTATAACAATAGCATACACACCACCCCAACATGATCCATAAGCTACCTCGAGTACTCCTACCGACTCAGCCAGTCATTCATCGACGATATTTACAATTTTCAGCTATTCAAGATTGTCAACAATACCTCAACTATTGTTTAACCAAATCTGTGAACACCGGATCTACGGTTTTTAAAGGGACATTATATGAATTATATGTTAAATCATTTCTCGAAACGAAACTACATTGTACAGACTTGGTTAAATATGGAGGATCATACGATAATGGGATTGATATAATTGGAAAATGGAACTTGTTACCATATTATCTTGGGAATGAGTACAATAGTAATGATACATCGAAGAAATTAATGTCAAAGTCAATCTTAAAATATACCAAACAATCAATATTTAATACCTCAGATTCCCCAATAAGTTTAAATGACAATATTCAGTTATTGGTACAATGTAAGAACTATAAAAAGAAACCCGATGCAAAGATTATTAGAGAACTATCTGGAATATTGGAATATCATAAGAAATTTAGTAAAAAGTCTTCTGTTATGTTTATTGTTACTCCATTAAATTGTACTGCTCAAGCAATCACTCAATTAGATAATACAAAACATGCCATTATTCATTTGGCAATAGCTCCCCTAATCAACATCACTCCTAATTCTGTGGATATTGATGAGGGAGATGAATTTTTTGATTTGAAAAATTGGTCAGGAGGCGAATTGAAACATGTATATATGAATCGGTACGCAAGAAACTTATTATCAGGATTGAACTTAGAACAACAATTAAAATTTATTAAGTAAAATAGAGAAGGAATATAAAATATATAAAACATCGAGAAACAAAGGAAATTTATAAATATAATAAAAGTAATAATAAAAAATTCTAATATAAAAATGAACTGAAAAATAACTGAACTCAAACAGTCGTTGAGCGAGGTCGAAAGGTGTAATATGAGAATAGATCTATAATTGGTATTATTGTTGGTTCTTGTTGAACTTAAGAATTAACCGTTATAGTTTGAGGTTCAGCATAAACAGTTCTCAAATGGGTTCTAGTTGTATGAACTTGATATTGGGTTGTAAGTGTAATTAAAGTAGTTGGAGCCCAAACATATGAAGTAAACACTCTAGTAGCAGTAGTTCTTGATCTTTCTGTGTAAGTAACAGTGCTTGTGGTTGGTACATAGCCACCAGTTGATGTGATAGTAGCAGTAGTGGTGACAAGTTCTCCCTCGGTGTCAGTATTGTCGTTTGGAGCTACTGTGGTTGTACGTGCTCTGGTAGAAATATAGGTACCAGTTGATGTACCATCAACATTTGGGCTAGTGGTAGTTCCAATTACTTCGCGATCTTGGGTATTTGCGGAAGTACTTGGAGAAACCAAGGAAGAAGTAGACTCTTTAATTTGACCAGCAGTATTGCTATTTGTGTTAGCAGGTGTACCAACAGCAGTAGAAGTAGTACTAGTAGTATCAGAAGAAGAAGAAGAAGCAGCGACAAGTGAACTTGTAGTTTCTTGAGTTTCAACAGCAGAACTAGATTTGGTAGAAGAAGAAATCGAAGCAGTAGTGGTGGTAGAAGTGGTTTGAACAACAATAGAAGAGCTGGTGGTTGGATCTTTAGCAACACTTGAGGTATCGACAGCAGAACTGGTACTTGAAGATACAGATACTAAAGTGTTTGGTTCAACAATGGAAATTGATGGGGAAACAATGCTTGATTTTTCAACCTGGGCAACAGAGCTTTGAGAAACACTAGTTGATTGAGCAGCAACGCTTGAAGTTGAAATGGTAGAACTAGTGGAAGAAGTAGAAGTAGTGGAAGTGGTTGAAGTAGTGGAAGTGGTGGAAGTTGTTGAAGTGGTAGAACTAGTGGAAGAAGTGGAAGTAGTGGAAGTTGTTGAAGTGGTGGAAGTGGTGGAAGTGGTGGAAGTGGTACTGGTAGTAGTAGAGGTAGTACTAGTGCTAACCTTTGAACTTCCTGAACCAGCACCATCAACGATAGCTTTCATGCTTTCGACAAAATTAACTCCGTTAGAGTCAGTATTTGTCCAACCGGCAGAAACATCCCACATTGAAATACCACCAAAGTAAGGACTATTCAAAATATCACTAGTCAAATCTGCAGCAATTATACTTGGAGAATTATAACCACTACCAGCAGCAGCAGAACTTGCAGGAACACCAACAAACAATTTAACATTCTTATTTGGTGAAACATTTTCAGCATAGTTTAACCAAGTATCCCAATTGAAATAAGATGAACCTAAATTACAGTAATTATTGTAAAATTGAATAAAGACAAAATCAATATCACTGTTTTGTAATAAATTACCCACAGATGCATCTGGGTATGGACATTGAGGAGCAGCACCCAAGTAATAGGATTTAGAACTGTCAGTAGCGAAAATAGTTCTCAATTCATCGGCTAATGCAGAATAACCAGTTGGATTGTTATTTTCAATATCAAAATCAAACCCATCAAGAACTGCATCATAAAATGGACGATCGGAAGTTGACAAAACATCAGAATTACCAAACAAATTCCATAAAGTGGTAGCAAATGTTGTTGCAGTAGCATCATCGGAAAAGCCATATGAACCAGCAGCACCACCTAAGGAAAGTAAAATCTTCTTACCTTTACTTTGACAAGTCTTGATATCTTCAGCAATTGTTTGACATTGTAAAATACCATCAGAAGTATAAGAACCTTCACAAGCATTAGCGAAATTCAATTGAACTGGATTTGGGAAAACGTGCATAAATGAAAGGATAAAGATATCAGCAGCATCAGAATCACAATAGTAGGATAATCTTTGTTGAGAACCACCGGAATTTTGTCCCCAATAAACGGCAACATTGGAGTTACTACTTGGGTCAAAAGCAGCTGTAATGAGTGGAAAAAGTAGCAGAATTGTTATAGCAAATAAGTGAAACATTATAATGTAAAGATGATATTAATAATTATTAAAACAATGGGGGGGTATCAAAGGTAATAATGAATCTTGGAGGGTATCAATAAGTTATGAAAAACTTTTTGTTTTATAAATAATTAATTATGAAGGAATGGATTAGAGTAGGTGAAAAAAGTATATGAATCAGAATATAATTGGGATGATGGGAAATTTGGTCTTCTTTTATACAGTTGGTAAATATCTTCAAAAAAAATGCAATTGGATAATTTTCAATAGTCTATAATCAACAGGGACTCGATAAATTGGTTGCAGTAAAATTTATTATTTTTTGCAAGCAGGAGTTAATTATTATTTTTTTGCAATTGAGGTGAAAATGAATGAATGAATGATCGATAAAAGAAAATAAAGTATTATAATTAATAAATTATATTTTGATTCTTGAAAGAAAATAATAAAAAGAGTGACTTGGTTCTAGTTCGAAGGGGAATTATATATTAATTTATACCACAGATTTATTGGAAAAAGTATTGGCAGATTATTATTTTTTTGAAACTCGTGTAGAATGAAATTGAAGTATAATTCTCGTTAATGTTATATGCAATCAACCTTGTGTAATAAGTGATAAAGAATTAATTCAATGAAAAGTCAGAATAAGAAAAATAAAAAGAAATAACAATGATATATTTGACTATTTCTGTCTACTTTCTGCTAATTCGTAATTGTTTTGCATTAGTGTAAGTTTCAAGAACAGGTTATGTTAGTTGTTCCAAGATATATTATAATAATTAAAACAATGCTACTAATTAATACGGAGGCTTGTATGGTTAATCATTATGTTGGAACTAACTTTCGAATGATTAATTGTGTCAAGTATCCCAAATAAGAATTAACTTTGACTGATTGGGTAATTAAGAGAAACCACGATACATGTCAACGATGCTCATCGTTAAGTATAACATGCAAAGCTAGATTATAGTCTTTGCAGGAAGGCTGGTTGTAATGTAGAAAGCCTAAAGTTCTTGAGAAGTTTAAGTAGACGATGCCATAATGAGGGCGAGCGATGGCATGGGGCGATGGGTTTGTGGGGGGACATCAATAAATAATTCGATTAATCAAGTGATGGAAGAATTTTTTCTTTGCTGCGAAATATTCTTCTGCTTGTTGCGTGTTGGTTTTGCGGTATTTCGTAGTTTTTGTTTTTGTGCGACATATTATTATTTCACAGCCAGCCATTCACATAATGCGAACTAAACCTTCACCATTAGTCGCCGACTCAAGTAGAACTTCAATTCGACTATAATTTGATACAATTCTATAGAAAGGGGAAAGTTAGAGGTGCAGAAAGGAGGTGGTGACAAGAGGAAGAAGCATAAGAAGTTATGATGATAGAAAGATAAATGATCAAAATAAAATAAAAAATACTAATATAAAGTGAAAATCAATTTAAAAGAAGAGTCATAGCGTTTCATTGCATATTACTATTTATGATTTTTCATTGTTCATTGTAAAAATTGGGTTATATTATTTCTACTTGCAGAATATACCTTCTATTATTATTATTATTATTGATCTTTTTTTTTGCTTTCAATGAAATATAATTTATTCGGTACAGTAAGATGGAAATTTGAGGAAGTAAAATTTTCGCTAGATTGGTTCTACCAAACCATAATAATAATAATAATAATAATAATGGTATTATACTCAAATATTAAATATTAGTAACAAAGCATAAACATATATATGCGCTAAAGAATATCAGACGAAACCAAAAGTGAAAATTCTAATCTAACCTATCTTGCTTTCAATGTCAAACTCCTGGTTTATTGCAGAATTTTCTATGACGGAATTCTTTCTTCGGAGGTAATGGTAATGCAAACTTTTCTAAAAGTTTTGTTGCAGAAATCGGTGATCTTCAATATCATTTGTTACAATGATATTAACTACTGTAGTTCTCTTCTTTCCTCCCCATTGTCTTATAGTTGTTTTTTTTTACCTCCTGAAAGTAAATCCTTCCTTGATCGATTCATGCTAAATTACTACATCGTTAAGCTACAACTGAATAACCTCACCTGCAGTAAGTTAATTAGCTAATCACGACTTATTTTCGTTTTTCATCTTGGTTAAACGGTTATTCATTTCATAATAATGACTGTGGTTTTCCCGTATAATTCTATTTTGTATATTCCCTCAAGATATAATTTTGTTGAGGTAGATTATTATTTTGTGACCTACCAGCAAAAATAATTCCTTAGCGAAAATATTATTACTAGTATTATATCTTTTTTTCTTACCAACCCAATCCCGCCTACATTGTTTGATCCTTTTTTTTGTCTCATTCCCCTCTTTTCTATAGTACTACATGCCTTGAATCAAATTGAAACGTAGAATGACTTCTTTTTATCCGAAAGTAACAACAACGTCGTTGCATACTACATTGTCACGATTAAGATTGCAACCTCAGATCATTCTTTTTGATATACGCTTACTTGCTGTTTCCACGGGATAAGTTAAATATATGTGCGTTAATAATTTTCTTTCCATTACCGCTAACTAGGTCTTTTTGCTTTGTATCTCGTGAGAGTGAATTACTGCAAACCAACAAAGCTTGTACATTTTTTGTGTTTCTCATTCTTTCGCAGTAAAAATTAATTTAGACTGTTGCTGGCTAATACTTCTCTTTTCAGTTACACATTACGAGCGAACATGGAAAACAAGCTTTCTTTTGACGTTTAGTCTTAGTCTTAGATGTGTGTGAATATATGTATGCACTTAATAAAAAGAAAAAGAAACTGAGAAACTATAATCCGGTCAATATTATGAATATTTAAAACCTTAATGATAATATTGAAAAATCCTTTTGTTCGGAATAAATGAGGAGAATTTTTTTTTTTTTCTTTCGTTTGTTTGAGAATTATATATGCACAAATCTGCACCAGGTTTTTACGTTTTATACCAGAATTAGTATTCATGCATCTATGATATCAGATATATGATATCATGATTGGTCTTAGAAGGAGCTATAATAAAGGAACTAACATGTCAAACAAATCTATAAAACTGAATTAACAGCTGTAGAAATATGTCTTCTATTTACAGTGAAATTTTCAATTATATCGCACAAAATTATAATGAGCAATTTTCCAAGCCAACTTGCTTGTTAAACATTCCTCCAACACCAGTAATATTCCCTTCCAAGAATTTAATTGGAAAACTGAAATTCTGAGTACTACATGGTTCTTGGTACATTATCCACGGATATAAGTGAAATACAACTCCTTCAGTAAATACTATATGTAGTATAGTGGAGTGGAGTGTAGTGTAACTTTACTGTATTGAAGTAGTTCTTGGTATTTAGGATTCCTTTCACCCACATTTACTGGTTCTTCTTGTTGATGATTATGTCTTGGAACTACAACATGGGATTCCGTTACAATGAATAAGTTCCATAATATATGTAAAGAAGAAAAAGAAGCTAAAGAACAAAGGAATCATAGGATTGGAATAATGATCAGAAGAATAAAACAAAGAAAACTTCAATTTCATTGTAGACAGAAATGGTTTGTTTTAAATTGTTTTCTTTGTTTTAAGAAGAGCATGTCATAATTAAAGGGGACTGTGGGACTGTGGGACTGTGGGACTGTGGGGGGGGGAGGTGGGGAGGTGTAATTAGTTAACCTCTAGTAGTTTTTGTTTTATATCAAGGTTTTCCCGGAACTTGAGAGTTCAAGATCTCAGTTTTATACTTTTTTTTCAACTTAGTACGAGTAACATTAATGAAAAGATCTTATATCTTACATTTTCTATCTTTGATGCAGAAGAAGGTTTCCAATGTAAACTTTATTATAAATTTTTTTCACTTATTTATTAATGTTATTATTTTCTCGTAATGTGATGATGATGATCATGGGTGATGACGTGGGTAATCTTAAAAATCTGGCTTCTCCGAATAATGTAAATGCACGCGGCGTAACTTTTTTTTTTTTGATGATTTTTTTACACGACGAAATATGCTCACGTGCAAATTCTCCTCCTTGTTGTTCACAATTGGATTGGTGTAACAATAAAAACCCTAAACTATGAAGGAGAGTTAATGAATGATTGCCTTTTATGTATTGTTTAACAGTGGACAATCATCATTAAAAAAGGTTACTTGCAAATGGTGACATTTAATTATTGCATAGCCCATTGTTGTAATTGCAATTACAATTGTTGTTGCTGATACTGATGGCGGTCATGAATTGTGGGGTTGGGTTGGGTTGTGAAGAATAAAAAGGGGACTGGTGTATTCTTATGAGGTGTATATTGTTCGATAGAATTTCAGAGGTAGAACTGTCAACTTCATGGAAGCCCAACAAATCCAACAAGAACAGCAAAAATAGAGGAAAAGATAAAGAGCATGGCTATTGTTAATTCCAGGTCGCAAGGTTGACAGAGGCGTAGCAAACAAGCAATCTAACAAACGACAACAACAACGAGGAGAATACAGGGAAGTATAAACCCGGTGAACTCCTATTTCTCTTAAATCCTGAATCTACGGCTTCCCATTTTCTTTTATTTCTGATGCCGTAGGTAATTTTATAATATTCCATTATATCCGATATCAGGATCGGGGTAACAATTCTAGAATATGTTGAATGGCATTGCGACTACGACAACAACACTTGCTAACAACAAATGCTTTTTTTAATTCCAATTACATAATTATACATCAAGGTGTTTTATATCGACACTAATCCATTCGACGCGTATTCTTTTCCCCATTGTAACGATCTACCCCTATTAAGTATTGAACTGACAAATCATAAACAATAGAATTCTTCCAAATAGGGAAAGGCGTGTGTTTCTTGACAAAAAATAAATAAAGCAAGAAAAGAATAAATTTAAATTAAAAAAATCAAAATTATTTCGCCGATATATTTTCTCATTAACCGATAAGAGTTGTATTAGGTATTGAACCTAAGAGGTGATTTTTCTTAAATAAATATATTAAATATGGGTATCTAATTGAAGCTACAATATCCAGGATTAAAATTATTTTATATCTCAACCCATTACCAATAATAAATATCACTGTAATCTTCACATATAGAATCATGCAATACTCCACAATATAAATTTACTTCGCCTAAAATTCGCTGAGAATTCTTATTTTTTTTTTTTTTTTTTGCGTAACAACACACGCACACATGCACCAATACTATTTCATACATCCGAATCCCATTGTTACCGTTGGTGTTATTTTCTAAATCAAATAAACTTGATTGGCCAATGAGAATGGTGTTAATATCTTTATCTTTATTATTATCATCATCAAATATATTTGTTTCTATCACTACCTTTCTCTCATCTGATCTGATCTAGTGTGAAAAATTGTATAAGCACATTAAACGTTTACCCTTGCACTGAAACCTTCTACTCCACACAATATAAACCTATCAGAGTCAACATGCAAAATAAATCATGGCCAACCAATGATAACACGTCACATGCAATTTTCTAACACTTAGTTGATTCATTGTTATTCTTCCTGTTTGTGTAATCTAAATTTCAGCGAATTTCGGCGAAATCCCAAAAAAAAAAAAAAGCTTAACAACTAAAGCCATAGTGTAATATCTTTTTTGCTGTTGTAATATTTATCCCTTTTCTTACAACCAAATTTTTTTTTAAAGAAATAATAACAATTTCCATTTCCATTTCCAAAACTATAAATATCCGTTGAAATCCCCTTTGTCTATTCCTGTTTTTTTCAAGATTAATTCTTTTTATTCTTTTCTTTTCAATCAACTTATCAAATAATACACACATATCACAATGTCAATTGACTTCAAATCTTCTAAAGCTGTTAAAAAGGATAACAATTTGTACACCAAATTCACCTACGAAAACTCCGTTGTTGAAAAAGACTCCAATGGTAACACCATTGTCACTCCTACTGAAGTTGATTATCAATTCAAATTGGACTTGAAAGTTCCAAAAGTTGGTTTATTATTAGTTGGTATTGGTGGTAACAATGGTACCACCATGTTGGGTGCTACTTTGGCTAACAAACACAATATTTCTTTTGAAACCAAAGAAGGTGTCGTTAAACCAAACTACTATGGTTCTGTTACTCAATCATCCACCATTAAGATTGGTATTGATAAGGAAACTGGTAATGACGTTTATGCTCCATTCAACTCCATTGTCCCAATGGTTAGTCCAAATGATTTAATCATTGATGGTTGGGATATTAGTGGTCTTCCATTAGACCAAGCAATGCAAAGAGCCAAAGTCTTGGACGTCACTTTACAAAAACAATTATATCCATATTTGGAAAATAAAAAACCAATGCCATCCATCTATTATCCTGATTTCATTGCTTTGAATCAAAGTGAAAGAGCCAACAATGTTTTCAACTCTGTTAATGGACAAGTTAAAACTGATAATAAATGGAATGATGTTGAACAAATTAGAAAAAATATTAGGGATTTCAAAGCTAAGAATGAATTAGATAAAGTTATTGTCTTGTGGACAGCAAACACCGAAAGATATGCTGATGTTTTACCAAATGTCAATGATACTGCCGACAATTTAATTAAAAGTATTAAAGAATCCCATGAAGAAATTGCTCCAAGTACCATTTTCGCTGTTGCTTCTATTTTAGAAAAAGTTCCATACATTAATGGTTCTCCACAAAATACCTTTGTTCCTGGTGTTATGGAATTGGCTGAAAAATATGAATCCTTTATTGGTGGTGATGATTTCAAATCTGGTCAAACAAAGATCAAATCTGTTTTGGCCCAATTTTTAGTTGATGCAGGTATCAAACCAATTTCTATTGCTTCTTATAACCATTTAGGTAACAATGATGGTTATAACTTGTCATCCCCAAAACAATTCAGATCCAAAGAAATTTCCAAACAATCCGTTGTTGATGATATGATTGAATCCAATGAAATCTTATACAACAAAGAAACCGGTGATAAGGTTGATCATTGTATTGTTATTAAATATATTCCAGCTGTTGGTGATTCTAAAGTTGCCATGGATGAATATTATAGTGAATTGATGTTGGGTGGTCACAATAAAATTAGTATTCATAATGTTTGTGAAGATTCCCTTTTGGCAACACCATTGATTATTGACTTGGTTGTGGTTACTGAATTATTACAAAGAGTACAATATAAAAAACAAGAAGAGGGTGATGATAAATACCAAGATTTCTATGCTGTGTTGACTTTATTGAGTTATTGGTTAAAGGCACCATTATCAAGACCAGGATTTAAACCAATCAATGGATTGAATAAACAAAGACAAGCTTTGGAAAACTTGTTGAGATTGTTGGTTGGTTTGCCAATTAACAACGAACTTAGATTAGAAGAAAGATTAAACTAATTGTATGGTAGTTCTATTTATATACATGCATAATAATAATAATAATAATAACCATAATAAATAATAATTTGAAGCTTAATAAATATTCTATAATTCATATTAGTCGTACAAATAACAAGATTTATTCATAGAGAGTATGTTTCATAATGACGCGAATGAAGTTCGTCAACAATCTTCATTAATTTCTAACTGAGACCCTGCTGTTATTATTAGTAGAGTTGATAAGTTTTGCTAGAGTTTAGCTACAACATGGGTGGTAAAAGATAGAAAACACCATCAAATAGGTTTTCAATACTACATGTTGTAAAGAATCGGTAAAAATAAATAAATAAATAATAAGATACATTAGATACACTAAATAATAAATAATGCGATGTTTGCAAGATGCCTGGAAAGGTTTGTTAACTGTTAGTAGATCAAACGTACACAGATTATTGTGTGCCCGCAACCTAATTAAACATAATTGTATCCCTCAAAGGGCAGGTCTGCGTCTTAAAAAAAGGTTTGGAAGATCGATTAGTTAGGAAATCTGTCGGTAACAAACATAAGATACTACTTAGTTTCAAATCGGGTTTATGAAAAAAAAAAAAAATAGAAAAAAAAGGCGATATTTATAGTAAACCAACACCTCTCGTCCACACCTACACTTTTCGTTCTCCTGAAATGAGAAGGAGTTGTCATACGTGCACGCTACTACGATTTCTTTTGTTTTTTTTTGGTTGGAACACGTATAGTGAAGATTTATTAAAACCCAATTCAATTATTGAATATCAAAAGGTTTTGTTTATGTATAAATCAACAATTGGATGATGACTGCAATATAATTACACATGGATTGAAGGGTGTAAATTGGTCAATAATAGGGCGGAACTACAACCTGTAGTTTAAGTTTAGGGTCCTCTCGAGGAATCAAAAAAAAAAAAACATTTAGTAGGACAAAAATATGATGATGAGCAGGGTCATATAGTGGAATGTAACATTTCATTAATTCAAAAAGTCTAATGAGACTTAAACTTTAGGATAAAAGGTTTGTGTTATATGGATTAGTTGTAAATTGTAAATTGTGAATTATGAATTCTATGGGCATTCTTTTGATGATGCCATAATTGATAGTTGATATCTGGCTTACGTAACATCATGTGACACATAGGTGGAGAACAAAATCAAATACCGATAAAAGAACTAGGGGATTATAGGTTATGAATGAGAGAGGGTTACAAAGTTGTCGTGTACAGATCAACTAACCCAACAAATTTTGATTAGCCTCATTTCTTTTGTTTGCGAAAAAGATTGTTGGGTTCCTTAATAAAAAATAATAAAAAAATCTTGGCATTTGAAAATTCTTGCAACCCATTTATTATTACTATCTTAGCCATAGCATATATATTACTACTATTACCAGAATCATTTACAACAACCACAATTCAAACTACAGGTAATGTCAAATGAACCGAGGATGTAAATAACATCCACACCAAGAGCTGCAACTGCAACTGCAACTGCACCTGTTGCCCATATCACACTTAACTGTGTAGGCGTTTCTCACTCTCACACACTGTTTCTTCGACATGCATAGAATGCTATCTTAATTAATCTTACTCCCACAGCAATCAATCAAAGACACATTTACTAAATTAGGAAATATCTCACAGTTCTCAAGGACTATCAGTCATGTAACATAGCATTAGATAATGCCATAATATACCTTTAACATTCCATATTTTTTTTTTTATTTTAAGGTTTAAATTGAGCGGCAAGAATAAAACTAAATCAATTAGGATAATATAATTATTACGCAACATAACAATGAATTATTATCCCCAACTGCCAATCTCCCTCTCCTCTCAACTCTTCCCAACGAAAATTTCTCAAGTGTAGTCTGCTCAACCTTAACCTCATTATCAATAACCAAGTTAAGTATATTTGTAGTTCTTGTTGATCAATGAGGAGAGGTAATGAATGTCATTCATATCAGCAACTTTTTGCTTTTGTTTGATTTTGGCTTATCGATAAGAGCGGAGAGTCAGGGATTTAAATAGAGAGATTGTGTGTGAGAGGGGGAATGAGGTCGTGCAATCTTGTAATCGTGTGGTATGTATTAGTTCAAGTGGTGTGTATGTGTCTCTGTGTTTGTGTATGGTATGTATGGCGTAACTGCAAAGTTTTGAAGGGAAAGAAATAATTTTTGTGATATTCGTTTACAACACACATCATTCCTTCATTTGCCTTCTGTGTTCACATTAGAGACAGGAAGAGAGAGAAAGGTCTTCGCTTTTTCACTCTGTCCTCACCTGTAATTGTTTAATAGTTGATACAAAGTTACATATACTTTCAGAAACCGAGGTTAAACCTCCCACAAGATTAAACTAAAGGTTAATATCAATACAATCAATGAATATATAAACCCTCCTTTTCCCTCTCTTGTTATTTTTTTTTACAACCATAAAATTCTTCACCATAATTTAATAGTTAAGAGGGGAAAAATAAAATATAAACATTCAAGAATTTTGGATTTTTTTTTTTTTCTTTTCCTTTTTGGCTTCCCTTGTTTTAATAAATTCTTACGACCCACCCGTTCCATACCACAGACAGACTCAAAGTCTCACGCAAACACAATTTTTTTTTTTTTTTTCAATCCAACTCCTTCCCTTTTTTTTTTGAAGTTTTAGTTTTAATTTTAATTCTACATCAGTTGTTCTTTACCCTTTCCTTCCAATTGATTCACACTAACTACACAACGATCATATAACTATCATGGGTGCTCCGTTAACCGTCGCTGTTGGTGAAGCCAAACCAGGTGAAACCGCTCCAAGAAGAAAGGCTTCTCAAAGATTAGCCCCAGTCGAACGTCCATCTGACTCCAAGGCAACCACTTTGCCTGAATTCATTGAAGAATGTTTTGCCAGAAACGGTAATAGAGATGCTATGGCTTGGAGAGATTTGGTTGACATCCACGTTGAAACCAAAAAAGTCACCAAGCTTATCGATGGCGAACAAAAAAAAGTTGATAAAGAATGGATTTATTATGAAATGGGTCCTTATAATTACATCACCTATCCTAAATTATTACAATTAGTTAAAAATTACTCTAAAGGTTTATTAGAAATTGGATTATTACCAGATCAACAATCTAAATTGATGATTTTTGCTAGTACTTCCCACAAATGGATGCAATCATTTTTGGCTGCTAGTTTCCAAGGTATTCCTGTGGTTACTGCTTATGATACTTTGGGTGAATCCGGTTTAACCCATTCCTTGGTTCAAACTGAATCTAACGCTATTTTCACCGATAACGCCTTGTTGGGTTCATTAATTCGTCCTTTGGAAAAAGCAACTACCGTTAAATACATCATTCATGGAGAAAAAATCGATCCAAAAGATAAAAGACAAAATGGTAAACTTTATCAAGATGCTGAAAAAAATAAAGAAAAAATCTTACAAATTAGACCAGATATTAAATTTATTTCTTATGATGAAGTTGTAGCATTGGGGGAAAAATCCACTTCTGCTGAATTGCATTTCCCAAAACCAGAAGATCCAATCTGTATCATGTATACTTCCGGTTCTACCGGGGATCCAAAGGGGGTTGTTATCACCAATCACAACATTGTTGCCGCCGTTGGTGGTATTTCCACCAATGCCACTAGGGAATTGGTTGGTTTTAATGATAAAGTTGTTGCATTCTTACCTTTGGCCCATATTTTCGAATTGGCCTTTGAGTTGATTACATTCTGGTGGGGTGCCCCATTGGGTTATGCCAATGTTAAGACTTTGACTGAAGCTTCCTGTAGAAACTGTCAACCAGATTTGATTGAATTCAAACCAACAATTATGGTTGGTGTGGCTGCTGTTTGGGAATCGGTCAGAAAGGGGGTTTTATCAAAATTAAAACAAGCCTCTCCAATTGCTCAAAGAATTTTCTGGGCTGCATTCAAGGCTAAAGCTACTTTGAACCATTATGGTTTACCAGGTGGTGGCATGTTTGATTCTGTTTTCAAGAAGGTTAAAGCTGCTACTGGTGGTCATTTACGTTATGTGTTGAATGGTGGTTCCCCAATTTCAGTGGATGCTCAAACCTTTGTTACCACTTTGCTTGCTCCAATGTTGTTGGGTTATGGTTTAACCGAAACTTGTGCCAACACCACTGTTACTGAACACACACGTTTCCAAATTGGTACTTTGGGTGCATTAGTTGGATCTGTTACCGCTAAATTGGTTGATGTTGAAGATGCAGGATACTTTGCTAAGAATAACCAAGGTGAAATTTGGTTGAAAGGGGGTCCAGTGGTTAAAGAATATTACAAAAATGAAGAAGAAACTAAGGCTGCATTTACTGAAGATGGATGGTTCAAGACTGGTGATATTGGTGAATGGACTTCCGAAGGTGGATTGAACATTATTGACCGTAAAAAGAATTTGGTCAAGACATTGAATGGTGAATATATTGCATTGGAAAAATTAGAAAGTGTTTACAGATCCAATCACTTAGTATTGAACTTGTGTGTTTACGCTGATCAAACCAAAGTTAAACCAATTGCTATTGTTTTACCAATCGAAGCTAACTTGAAACATATGTTGAAGGATGAAAAAATTATTCCAGATGTTGACTCCCAAGATTTGAGTCACTTGGTTCACAACAAAAAAGTTACTCAAGCTGTTTTGAGACATTTGATTCAAACCGGTAAACTGCAAGGATTAAAGGGTATTGAATTATTGCAAAATATTGTCTTGTTGGATGAAGAATGGACCCCACAAAATGGTTTTGTTACTTCTGCCCAAAAATTACAAAGAAAGAAAATTTTAGAAAGTTGTAAAAAAGAAGTTGATGAAGCTTATAAGTCGTCATAATAAGGTTGCAAAACTATTGTTAGTTATAGGGAGGTTTTTGCTTTGGTGAAAGAAAAACGGGGCGCACTTTTAATTCGTTATATTTCTTAGTATAGTAATAGTCATTATACTATCTATCTATCTATCTATCTGTCTGTCTATCTATATATAATTATATCTATCTATAGTTGAAATTCATAGTTGATGTTGTACTAAATAGTTATTGTTTTTTTGTATTGTTATCATTGTTATCTTGTTATATTAAACAGTCTTGAAGACCTCTTTAATTTTATTCAAATTCATATTTGAATTTAAACACAATTGTAACAACAATCTTGCCTTTTGTGGATTCAAATATCCTCCAGCAATTGCATTCTTTAATACTTTATTTTGAATTTTTGGTAATGAACCAAGTGGTACCATTCCATCCATGGATCTTTTACTATAAACAATTGGGAATTCTGGATTTTCATGTTTTTTAACCAATTCAGCAATATATTTATTTGTTTTATCACTCATTGAACCAGCACCCATAGTTGCCAATATAACCCCTTTAACTTTCATATCTTGAATTACAAATCGAATAATTTCATTATTTAATCCTTGATGAGCATATAAAATAACAACCTCTGGCATGGATTTAATATTATCTTCAATATTAAAATAAGTTAATCCTAAAGGTTTATTAGCAGGATAAAAAAATCTAATTTCGTTATTAACAAAATTCCCAATATATCCTTGTCCAATACTTTTAAAAGTATCCAAACTATTAGCATTTGATTTGGTTATATAAAATCCACTACCAATTGAATCATTTAATGCAATTAATACCCCTCTATTTTGAGAATTTTTATGACTGGCAATTATAATTGCTTGATATAAATTCATTGGACCATCGGATGAAATTGCTGTACTTGGTCTCATGGATCCACAAAATACAATTGGTTTATAAGTATTAATAGTTGCTTGAATGAAAAATGCAGTTTCTTCTAAAGTATCAGTACCATGAGTAATAACAATACCATTATATTTTTCATTTTTAATATCTTGAGCAATTTTGGAATATAACAAGAGTAAACTTTCGGTATCAAATTCTTTACTATCGATATTTAACACTTGTTCATATTCCAATTGACAAGTATGGGATAAATCTGGAATACTGGAAATTAAATCTTCAATTGTAAGATCAACTTCATAACCTGCAGTTTGATGTGATGAAGAACCTTTAGAAGCAATAGTTCCTCCAGTTCCAAGGACTTTAATGATTGGTAATTCGATTTCTTCTTCAGTTCCATGACCACCATCATGGGATCCAATGGTGGATAATGGATCGTTGATACTACTGGTTGTGGAAACGATGGAATTAGAACGGTGGTATTTGAGTTTAAATGATGGATGTTGTGAATGGGAATGGGAATGGGAGTTGGTGTTGGACGATGTTTGTGGTGGGAAGTTAGATTCAATTTCAACTTGGGTTGGTTGAAGATCTGAGTTTTCAGGAACCGGATCTAAATGAACCACATCGGTGTGAGTGGTTGATGAAGAGTGTGATTCGGTACGTTTGAGAATATACGTGTTGTTAGGCATAGTATGTGAAGAGATTCTTGTTGAATGAGAGGAAGAGAAAGAGAATGAGCAAAAATGAATCTGTTGATGATGGTTTATTTGTAGTTTACTAGTAGGAGATGTGAAGACAAGAAAAATTTTATTTTGCGTCTTCTTCGGTGGGGGCTCTCTTTGTGTACATTGGATCATATTCCCGAAAAACCACACGGCAATTTATTGTCAAATATTTACGTATTACCCAACGGAGTTTTACTCTGTTGTTTGTTAGTGAGTGCATTGTTACCTTGAAGTGGGGGGGGTTTAGTATGGTAAAAAAACCAAAGGCAAAATGGAGATGTGTGACGAGTGGAAAGAAGTATCGGCTTTGGAATTTACAGTATTTGAACCGGATCCAAGCATAAGCTGATGTTTTCGCCTCACATATTTCTCTCAGACAAGAAATAAGCAGTGCGTTTCCAACGTATCACCAATGAGAACAACAGTGTAATCTTCATGAAGTGATATACTCCATTGATTTATGATGGATTAATTTTGGGGTAAGACAGGCTGACGGATTGGACTTGGGAAACGTTTTTTCTCTTTTGTGCGTTCTGAGTTTACTGAAATCTCCGAAACCCGCCTGTTTCGGAACAACTATAGAACAATCCAACCAATGTAGATTATACCTCCTACCTCATACCTCCTTCGCCCTTCTACCCATTCTTTGGTCCTCCTTTGCATAAGAGATGTATTTCAAAAAAAAAAAGCATATATTATCATCTTCGACAACGAGTTGTTCATTTGTAATATCTAGTTGTTCAAGAACCTATCGGCGAATCATCAAGAAATTCCAATAAAATTTCCCACAGCAGCAACGAGGACAACAAAAAGGAGAAGAAGAAGTTAATTGTAGAATTATATACTTCTTTTGCTAGCTCTGAAGTATGGGGAATATCTTTTTACAATGATCAATATCACTAGTGATCTACTATCTTCTGCTGTTTATGACAACTGGTAGCGTTACTTCATGAAAATGTCAGAATGAGGGATTCATGGTAATTGAGACAAGCTCATTCAAGCAGTATCCATGAAGGGAAATAGAATAATGGTCTGGCGAATAGTAATATATATTCCTTCTTACATTTGATTACATTATTCCATACAACCATCATAATCTGAAAAAAAAATCCAAAAATCCAAGACGCGACTTTTACTTAACCTCAAAAATCAATATAAACAAAGTAACATATATTTAGTCAACCACAAATCATCATGTCTTCATCAAACAACAAAGAAGATGATAATTCTTCTTCTTCAGAAAATCAACAAATTCCAATCAAAACAATTGCAAGAATATTTAAAGAATTATCATTTTCATCACCTGAAACAAGAATAACCCTAACTAGTCTAGAATTATCCAGTGAATATATTAAATTATTTATCAATGAAGCTATTATTCGGGCAAACGAAGAAAGAATAGATGAAGGTGATACGTTACTTGAAATTGACGGGATTGATAATGTGGGTAATACCACACAAACACATACACAAACACAGACACAGACACAATATCCTGATATAGATGATGAAGAAGTGGTTGATGATATTGATGTGGATGATTTTGATGAAGATGATTATTATGATGAGATTAGTAATACGCAACGACAATTTAAGAAATCTACAGAACTGGATCAGAAAGAAAGTAGTGGTAGTAATCAATTGGATTCTCGACATTTACAAAAAATAGCAGGAGTGTTGACTCTTGATTTCTAAAGATATATATATATGTACACAATTTATTTATTTAACATGAATTATATTCCAATATCGTAATGAAAATTTTTCTGATATTTTCTTTAATGAATCAGGTGGGACATCACTTTGTAAACTGATATGAATTGGTAGATATAAATCCTGTTTACCTCCTTCCTCATCTTCTTCTTCTTCTTTTGATGCATCATTATTGATGATAATTGGGATAGTAAACCAATTGCTTCCCTTATCTATATAATCATCTAAATTTTCTTCAATTTCTTCAATACTAGACACTGGTTTATATATGGCATCCCCTTTACGTAATATTAATTCCGATTTCCCAATGATGGTATTTGTTGTTAACAATGCAGTGGGGGTATTCTTAATCACGTTACTATTGCTGACTGTACCACCTATAGTGAATTCATTGATGGGGATAGTTAACTTAATCTTGTCATTCAAAACACTGGGTATACTTAAATTTATATGAATCTTAATTGCTAATGGGTTTATAAAATGAATCAACATAATTCGAGTTTTGCTATTCAAACTGTAATCTTCAGTATCATTAAATATTCTCGACATTGTAACTGTGGGTAAATAATCAATAGCATTGAATTTGACTTGAAATTTATTAACTGTAGGTGGGATATTTCCATCAACAACTGGTGAAAAAACAAGATTATTACAATCTAAACATCTTATTATCTTCTTGGTTGTTAATGGTTTTGAAATCGGATAATGTAAGTTTCTATTCTTGCCCAAATATAAATGATTGACCTGTTTTGGATGCAATGATGATATTTTCTTTTGTTTCATTAATTCAAGGTTCTTCTTGGTTTGTTCACTTTGCGGTGATTGTAGTTCTCGTTCTTTGCCGTTCAATACACCCTTCCTGATGTCATTACAAAAGGCATAAAATCCAACTCCATTCTCATTTTCATCCTCCGCTCCATCATATTCAAGGGAGTTAATTTCATCCTTGATTATATTAACCAATGATTTTGGTTTATATACAACCTTAGTCTCAAACGAATACTCTTTACAATATCCATCACATACAAAACTAAATGATTTGCCATTATTTTCAAAATCATTCATTTTAATCTTTAGATTACTTTGACATTTGGGACAAATAAAACAATTCTTACTACATTTATTCAATGATTCATTTCTGGTATGATTGGTCAAACAATTAGAACAAAATTTATATACAATTTTGCTAAAGGTTTGGTATTTGCTTTTGGGATATTGACATATGGGACAGAAATATAAATCATTCAAAGGAATTAAAAAATTCTTATCAATTGATGAAGTAGAAGTTGTGAAATCTAGGGTGACATCAGAACAATAAATATATGAATCATTATAGATTCTTGACATTGGGGCTCATTGGATTTAGATTGTGGATAATGACGTGTGTGATGCTGTCCCTGTTCTTTTTCTTTTTTTTTTTGGGAAGGTGAGAGACAACCTCGGTGGTTAATTGCTACCAAGTGGTACTGGGGCAAAATAAATTAAAACAACTGTAGTAGTTTCCCCATATCGTATTGCATTAAATTAGTATGGCCAGGTAATACTTGTGTAAGCGTACCTATGATCCACGTGTTTGATTGTTTATGCAATGCAAGTCAACGTATAAATATTCCCATTATTGCCCCCTTTTTCCCTTGTACTTTTTGATTCATGTTTGATTTTGTCATAGACATACATCTTCCACACTGTTCAGTTGCTGTGTTGCTACCAATCCTAATTCTACTCTAGTTTCACTTTCAAGACGTTGTTCCACGTGTATTGCATTATACCATTGTATTCTCATACAACAATAGTAAACAATATCATTTCATTAGCTCATAACACATTCCATACCATACGTCACGCACACAACTAGCACCTAACAACTGAAATCACATTGATCATTGTAAATATACATATATTTTTTTTGACACATTCTCCGCTTGATAATTGCTGTTATAAATACCCATCAAACACCCCTCATCTAAAATAAAAAAAAATATGATCTACAAAGGACCAATAATAACGATGTTACTGTTGCTGTTTCTATATTTGACAACCACGGCATTATCATTAAGTCAAATTGTTTTAGCTTCAAACAATGATGATGACGATAACAAATCATTCGAATTGCCAAAATATGAAACATCAACCAAATACTTTGCTCAATCTGATCCCGATATTTCAATAGATAAGGTCAATGTCAGTGATAATTTCGGTTTAAAATCTTCCCAATACACTTGGAATGATGTCGTTTCCGAATTGGCAAGTAATGAAAAATTGTTTTTAATTCAAAGACACGGAGAAGGGTGGCACAATATTGCTCCATCGAATTTTTCCCAAATCGATTGGGATTGTTATTGGCAAATGCAATCTGGATACAATGGAGTTGTTTGGGAAGATGCAGAATTGAGTCCAAATGGTGTCAATCAAATCAATGAATTATCTCAACAAATAAACTCAACCAAAGATTTCCCATGGCCAGATAAGTTATTTGTCAGTCCATTGAGAAGAACTTTACAAACTTGGTTATTAACTTGGGAAAAGTTTCCATATAGAGATATTATCCCCCTCATTAAAGAATCAGCCAGGGAAACATATGGTATCCAAACAGAAAGTAAGCGTCATAATAAAACGTATATTCATGAAAATTATCCAATTTTTAATTTTGAAGATGGTTTTAGTGAATTGGATGAATTATGGAAACCAGATTCTCGTGAAACTGGCCAACATAGGAAATATAGAGCAGCTAAATTAATCACTGAAATATTCTCAAATACCACCAGTGATGATAAGGTTATCAGTTTGGTATCTCATCTGGGGTTAATTGGATCTATTTTGGATGTAATTGGTCATAGAAATTATCCAATGGCAACTGGTGGTTTAATTCCTGTGATTATTCATCAAAAGAAACACAAGACAAAAGATTATACATTGGATAAACCAGATAAAACATATAGTGATATTTGTCCAAATCCTCCAAACTCCATTAGTGGAGCTCCTAGTGATTATACTACCATTGCTGGATAAAACTAATAACCAATGGATTTGGATAATTTATATAGGAAAAATTAATAAGCAGAGTAATATAGACAGCTTATTATTTGTTAAACATTGACTAATATTTGTGTTTTAATAGCCTTGAATCATACAATATATTAAATATGTAAGTATAAAAAACTATTAAATATTGTTTGTAGTCTCTGCTTAACCAATCAAGTTGTGCAACATGGAACCACTACCACTTAAAGTAGATTCCAAAACATTGGAAACACCACCAATCAATTGAGAAACCATATCAGTAGGAACTTCAGAAGTAGCAGCAGAGTCTTGTTGAGAACAGGTACTACCAGAGCATCCAGTAGAAGAAGTTTGTCCACAAGTGGTACCAGAAGAGCATCCAGTTGCTGGAGTAGAAGTAGTTTGTTCACAGCCTTCACATACGTAATCAGTTACAACTGAAGATTGATCAGTGCTTGGAGTTTGGGAGTTAGAAGATGATGAAGATGAAGAACCACCACCTAATAAAGAAGAAAGCATACAAGGAGCAGCATTGGTTGAAACGATGGCAAATCCAGCAACAGCTAAAACGGTAGAAAATTTCATTTTTTTTTTTGGAGGGGGTATATTTATGGAGAAAGTTTGGATTGATTCAAGGATATTCCAAAAAAGAAATCGCAAACTGAATTAGTTCGGAAAATGGTTATTTATATACACATCCTCAGAGCCCTGGAATTCAACAAGTGGTTCTTATGAGCTGATGTGACTTTCAGCTATTCCCTTAGGCAATATTGAGGATTAACTTTATTCGGGCACTGCTATAGTTGTCAATATATTTGTGTAATTGTAGAGGCATCATTTCGCAGCTTTCAAAACATAAACGTCGTGGGAGAAAAAAAAAATGCAACATTTCGGCAATTGGGAATTCCATCATGGAACCTAAAAAGTGTTGAACGATCTGCCACGTAAATCATCATTCCAAGAATACAACAATGATATTACCATATATATTAAAATCCGAGGAAATTGAAATTGCTAAGAAAAAAAAAGAACAATGAGATCCGATTATTGTTGGAATACCGAACTGACAGTGATGATAAAAGAGTTGCAAAGGATAAAGTTACCAGGGAATCTCCTTGAAGTTTGAATTGTCAATTGTACCTCGAGTAAGCATCAGTTAGACAATAATTGCAACTGCAATGAAATTCTTGACAGAAACACAACATACGCATGCATAAATACAAACATATAGGCTTTCTATCATCAACCCACTATATAATACAGAGTTTGGTTCAATTAGTGTAAATATTGCACAAACTCGTAAGAGATTCTTTATTTTGTACTTGAAAGGGGGGGAGGGGTGGAGATGAAAAATGGGATTCAATATGGTGGTTGTTATTTCTTGTTTTGACGAATTCAAAGTTTGGAATTGTATCAGATGCACATGTACTTATTGGATTTGACGTTTACTTATAGGAACAACTCTAAGTGCGCAACAAAAAGAATACTGGTTTTGTTTTTACATTCGTTCTTTGTTGATAGAAAGATGTATGTGAAAGACTAGGCTTGTTCAAATTTACGGAAGTTATGACACAATTTTTCATAAATAATAATAAAATAATTATAAATTTTTAAATCTTCTTAAATGAGGTGATAATTTCATATATAAAACCACTAATCTTCCGTTTTGAAAGTAATCTGCAAATCTTTCATAAATATGTACTCCCTCAGTTGATTCATCATCATGTTAGAAGTAATTTCAGCAACAGACGCTACCAATTGCAACAGAGATTGTCTTGCATAAAGAAAATGTTCCAACAGAAAAACAGGTAACAAAAAAAAAAAAAAAAAAAATAAAACCACACAGTCGTACAGCAATACAGCCATACTGTCATACAGCCAGACCACAGTCAATAATCCAATTCCTAACTCACATATCAATCATGGGTGATTCAGAATATCTGTCGATAGGAGATCCCAAACTAGAAGATCCTTCATTTTCCACCATAACTAATCCACATTCGTCTACGGAAACAGCAGATGTTCTGCAAGACACAACGGAGGCAAATTCAAACTCTTTAGCACTAAATGAGCAAGAAGTAAAGGAAAATGAACAAGAAGTACTATTGAATCGATTAAAGGAAATTCCACATTCTAAGTTGAAGGAACTAATTACCAATCAGCTAGATTTAGAAATCCAATTAAAACATCGAGAATTGAATTTGAATCATCATGAAATTGGCAAAATCGAATCCCAGATATTAATCCTTCGGAAATTCCTTGAAATTTCAAATGAAAATGATACCAATGAACCCAATGAATTCACTGTGAAATATTTTGAATTACTAAAGGGTTCGATGGATGGAACTTATAATAATTTCAAAAATATCCCGGAATCTAGTGCATACCACGATTCACTAATAAATAACCCTAATAATGAACAACAGCAACAACAGCAACAATTTCTACTACTGCAACAGAATCATCATCTGCTTCAACATCCACAGTTTAATTCGGCGTATTTATATGATTCAAGCAATGGAAATTCACCCATTGGAAGTGGTGGCATAAACTCACAACCTACCCATTCATATAGAACAAGATCAACCACATCGTCCCTACGCCCCTCAACTACATCTATTTCATCGTCAACATCAACATCAGTTGCTGCGACTGGAACATCAGCTGGGGTTCCTAGTAGAAATTCAAATTTGGGGTGCTTGTATAGAAGGACAGATGGGATTATTGTTCGATTAACCTGTCCCATTTGTCAAAGGAGCAATTTTTCATCAGCCCAAGGGTTTTTAAATCATAGCAGAATAGCACACTCAAAGGAATTTACTTCACAAGACGCCGCTGCATTGAAATGTGGAGAGATTTTGCCAGAAATTAAACAAGATTCAATCGGTGAGGCGAGTATTAAAATGTTGATTGAAAAAGGAGTTGATCCAAACAATAACTTAAATGTGAACGAGTTTTTATTTGGTGGGAATACTCATACAACCACTACTTCTGCCACTACTACTCCAAAGCCTGAAGCTTCTCCGCAAGTAGATAATGAAGATCAAGATGCTAAATTACAGCCACAAATAACAACATGCCCTACACCACAACAAAAACCAATTGAAAAACTGAATGAATTGATGAAAAAACTAGTTAAAGAAGGAAAAATGAAGAAAGAAGAATATGAAAAATTACTTAAAGATACCAAAGAACCTACAATTAATTCCCATTTATTTGCAGATGAAGTTGAAGAAGATGAAAACTCCGATGATGCAATTTTATCTAAAGATCCAAGTGTGAGTAGCTTATCAAACTTGGCAAATATAAATGACGCTAATAAATCAAGAAGAGTGTCACGTGGTGGGATCAATATTCTGATTGCCAGTGCTGCCAAAGAAGAACAAGAACAAGACCAAGAGGAAGAAGATGATGAAGAAGAAGTACAACCACCAGTTCAAAAGAAACAAAAGAAGAAGTAAATAGGTTATGTTTATATACATTGAATATATTTATGTCGTTTGCGACATGTCACATCATCGCGACATCTCTTAGTGTAATTTTTTTTTTTTCTTTCCACTAAATTTTTCAAACCTCATCACTTAACCATCATCACCAATCACGAAAACAGACACTCTTTTCTACTACCCCCCTGTTGAATAACAATGTCAGGACCTATAATTTATTCGAAATTCGATGATAGTGGGAACTATCTAGCAACAGCTCTTGTCGCGTTAGACTCCCATCAAATCAAAGTTCAATCCGTTTCAAATTCACAAGCACAATCCGATTCCCACTCGTTAAATGTTTCATTCACTTTGGATAAATCCAACAAAATCACAAACTTATCATGGATATCCACTACTACCAATAGTGAAGCATCAGATTTGAATGACTTATTAGCAATTTGTTTAACCAGAGGAAGTATCTTAGTATATTCTCCCAAAATGAATCAAATCTTGTACGAATTAAATAGTGATACCCAAAATAATGTTCCTATTTTGGATTTCCATTATTCGACTATAACGAAATCCGGATGGTCTTGTGACGTGGCGGGAAAAATTCAAGAATGGGATATTTTACTCAACCAAGAAAAGGGCAAGACTTCGATTAAAATTGGCGAGTTAGTCAATGGTATTGGCGGAGGTGATGGGGATCAGATGATAAATAGAATTTCCACCATTTCTTATCAAAACCAACCACATTTATTAATTGGGTGTAACTCTATATACCTTATAAATATCAATTCGTCAAAATTGATTAAAACTTTCCCTGGTCATATCCAACCTATAAATTCCATTATCCCATTACAAACCAATGATAGCGCTTGTTTTTTGACTAGTGCAAAAGATGACAGATTTATCAATTTATACCAAGTTGATAAACTCACACCTAAATCTGTCTTTGTTGCTTCCTCCTCAGTTAGACAATTATCTATTGGAGATTATGACGAGAAGAGTATACTTGTTGCAGTTAATGAAGAAGGAAATTTAGAAGTGTTTAACAATCCATTATCTTCAGAACCTGCATCATCGGCATCATCATCACCATTATCAAAACAAAGTAAGAAAAAGAAGAGAAAGCAAATTGGAGTCAGTTCAAGATCATCAAATGGTATAGTCAAATTATCTCGACCAAGTCAAGAAATTAAGAACCCTCATGATAGCAATTTGTCGATCATCGCCATATCAAATAGCCAAAACAATAAGGATTCTATTTTGTATTCATGGTTAGAAGCTTCAAATGTACCATATTTCGATTCACTTAAATGGATAAATGAAGAAACTGGCGAATTTTTACTTAACAACAAAGATATTGTTTTGATCAAATCCAAACCAGACTTAAAATTAGTTCATCATACTAGTAAATATGGTCATGATGTTGCTGCTCCAAAATTGTATACCGAGGGCCATACTATCATAAGTGATGGAACCAATATTCGAGACTTAAACGATGACGAAGAAGAGGAAGAAGGAGAATCACTTGCTGAAAAATTGACCAGATTAAACATGGACAACAGCAGTGCCAATGGTAGTGGTAGTGGTAAGACTTCACAAAAATCTAGAAGAAAGAAATTGGAAGAAATAAGAACAGGAATCTCATTATCGATAATCTTAACTCAATCATTACAAAATAATGACCTGTCATTATTGGAAACAGTTTTGAAAAATCGAGACCTAATCACTATTCAAAATACCATCAATAGATTGGATGCACATATAATCTTGAAATTCTTGGATAAATTAATTGAAAAATTACAAGTTGAATCTGTATCAACAACCTCTACCGGTTCGGCTGCGTCATCTGGTTCCATGTCGAAATTTGAAGTGTTGATAAATTGGATCAAATGGATATTAATCATTCATGGACCATTGATTGTTTCCTTGTCTTCAAATTTTAAATTCAAATTAACTTCATTGTTTATGATCTTGAATAAGAAAGCCCTGATGTTGCCAAAATTATTAGAATTGCAAGGAAGATTAGAATTGAACAATGATAATATTGAATTAACCAATGACTACGAGATCTTTAGTCATAGCAACCTTGACGAAGAAGATGAAGAGGAAGCTACTGTGCCTAGTGATGTTGAATATATCGAAGAATTGGATGATGCTAAATTCATTGGAGTTATTAGTGAAGATGAAGATAGCGAAGATGAAATTATGGATGGTGTTGATGATTATGAAGAAAGCGAAGATGATGATGATGAGGAGGAGGACGAAGAGGAAGACGTTGATGATGAAGATGTTGATATTCCTTCTGCTGGCGATTTAGATACCGACGATGATGATGATGACGTCGACAACGAATAGGGTCAATAGGAATTGTAATTGGCATTTGTTTTTATAGACAGTATATTAAGTAATTAATATTTTTCATTTTACTAATAAAAGAAAAGAATATATAAATATAATCATATCCAAAGGCAAGCATACAATGTATTATAACTTTGGAGATACAGTCTCGAGTCACCACAAGTTAACAACGGCTCTGATACAATCACCAGCATGCATATCTTCAAAGGCTTCATTGATTTGTTCCAATGGTTTTCTATGAGTGATAAATTCTTCAACTTTCAATTTTCCGTCCATGTAATCTTCAACAATTCCAGGTAATTGAGATCTACCTTTAACACCACCAAAAGCAGCACCCTTCCAGACTCTACCAGTAACCAATTGGAATGGTCTGGTGGAAATTTCTTTACCAGCAGCAGCAACACCAATAATAACGGAAGTACCCCAACCTTTATGACAAGCTTCCAAGGCATTTCTCATGACATCGACATTACCGGTACAATCGAAGGTATAGTCACAACCACCATCGGTCATTTCAATCAATTTATCAACAATAGTAACACCTTTTGGCAATTCCAATGGGTTGACGAAATCAGTAGCACCGAATTTTTCACCCCATTCTTTCTTTTTGTTATTAACATCAACTAAAATGATTTGATTGGCTTCTCTTTCTTTACAACCTTGAAGGACAGATAAACCAACACAACCACCACCAAACACAGCAATATTATCACCTTTTTGAACGTTGGCAGTAATAGTAGCAGCACCATATCCGGTGGTGATACCACAACCCAATAAACAAGCTTTATCAAGTTCAGCACTTTGATTGATGGCCACGACGGAAATATCAGTGACAACAGTATATTGGGAGAATGTGGAACAACCCATGAAGTGGATCAATTCCTTACCTTTACAAGTAAATCTTGGGGTACCATCTGGCATGACCCCTTTACCTTGGGTAGCTCTGATCTTACCACACAAATTGGTCTTACCTGATTTACAGAATTTACATTCACCACATTCAGGAGTATATAAAGCAATAACATGATCACCTGGCTTGACATTGACGACATCGGGTCCAACACTTTCGACAATACCGGCACCTTCATGTCCCAAAATAACCGGGAAGGCACCTTCTGGATCAACCCCACTTAAAGTATAAGCATCAGTGTGACAGACACCGGTGTATAAGATCTTGATACGAACTTCATGGGCTTTTGGTGGGGCGACAATAACGTCTTCAATAGTTAATGGCTTCCCTGCTTCCCAAGCAACAGCAGCTTTACAAGTGATTGGCTGAAAGAATAAGGTTAGTATATTTTTGTTCTTAGGGTCTTGATTTTGCAACTATTGTAATGACGAAGACAGGTAATCAAAATTCGGTAATAACTACCAAGGTGACATATTTCCAAATACGAGATGATTTGAATATAGTCCAATGCAATTGACAATGGGATGAAAGTGGTACATACTTTTCCAACAGTAGAATCAGACATATCTGGTATTATATTAGTATTATTTGATGTGATGGTTGTATCAAATAGTGCTTGAATAAAAGAAAGACGAGGAAATATATAAGTAAATGTAATTAATAATCTGTGGGAGTGAAATTTTCTTTTGGTAATTTTGATTGGGATCCGAAAAATCAACGGGCGTCTTTAATTAGAGGAATTGGTTTCCTAATTGGGACAAAGTATGCGACACTATCAAAGTTATCTATCACTCGGCAATTAACAAGGAACCAGAAATACATCCATTAGGAATGGATTACCCATATTGTCACATTTTACCCGTCTACTCCATACCCGCCACATACATGCAAGATCACATTCTCACTCACACATCAGACACGTTCATCTTCTTGTTACCAAAAATAATTAGGAATATTAATAGTGTATCATACATCCAACCCTTTCATTGTTTACATACCCATTTCCAATTACAACTGTCTAAGCGAACAACCAATGAAGTTGATTGCTAAATCAGTATCACTACAACGGAATCTACCTAGAATTTGAAAGTGGATGTTCAGCAATCAATAAGACGTGCAAGAATTGACATGCCGTTGCACCACCAAATTTAGAAGAATATACAGTATACATCAAGAAAGAGGTGAGTATTTGTATTCCAATTACATATGCATCAAAGGAAAGGAGTTTTTCTTTTACTAGGTTTAACTTAAACTGTGATTATCCCATCCATCCAACCATTCGTTTATTCATTTCGCAGAGGATGAGAAGATTGTCTTTAAAATGAGAATTTTTTTTTTTTTGATAATTTTTTTTTTTACAACCCCAACTCTTCATCCATCTACCGATAATACAACTATCGTGAAACAATGATATCAAGGCAACTACGTCGAACTCATCCAGTGGTCTATTTATCTTTTCAACAATTCAGGTCTGCTCCAAATTTTTTTAGAAAATATTCTGGAAAATCTTTTGGGAACTATTTATCAGCAGTAAAATCCGACAGTGCTATTTCGGAAAGAAACACGAAATTGTATAAATCACGAGCAGCTTTAAAGCTTGAAGAAATCGATAACAAATTAAAGATTTTTGATATCAGCAAAGTTGCGAATGTGGTTGATTTAGGATTTGCTCCTGGAGCATGGACGCAAGTTGCAGTTAATCGATTGACAGAAGAGTGTACTCAATATGAAGAAAAGCAAAAATCTAACCAAGGGTCAGATGAAGCATCTTATGAGAAACCTTCATTTACTATACTTGGGGTAGATATTAACAACGCTACTCCTGTCAGAGGATGTGAGTTTATTCGAGGTGATATTACAAAGACTACTACGCAACAAAAAATCTATCAGTTTTTTAAGAATCGTAATGTTGAAAGTCGATTTCGGGATGAAAGTGATGTACTTAAAACTGATAGTAAAGACCAAGATAAACATGAAATTGCAGTCCCAGATACGAATGAAATTAGACGACTTGAAGGTGAAGAGAGACGTAGAAATGAAAAACTTAGTCTAGGTACTGCACAATCACAGGCCCCTGAAATATATAGACATGATCCACGATCGATAGAAATTGATGATTTCGATCCCTTTTCTGATGATGGATATTCTGAGAAAAATATCGATCTAATCATGAGTGACATGATGGTGGATTGTTCTGGATCGACCAATGAGGATCATATAGGTAGTATGGAACTATGCTATGCTGCTTTATATTTGGCCTATCATCAATTGAAACCAGGGAAAGACATTATATTGAAAGTGTGGCTGGGGAAAGAATTGGAGGTACTCGCATCCAAGTTGAAATTAATGTTTAACGATGTTATAAAGATTAAACCTAAAGCAAGTAAAGATGCACTGAGTGAATTGTACTTTGTGGGAAGAAACAAATTTGATATGAAGGCTAAAGGAATCAGCTTTGCCAAAGTACTTGACTTAGACTCTAATATTGGTGTAGCACCCGATGCCTTCGAGATTCTGGAAAAGATCGTAAAAGAAGGAGAAGAAGAAAAATATGAACCAAGACCACAATTCCGCATGGGAAGAGGTAAAAATCGTCGAAGAAAAATACCCTACCGTCGTTAGACTCCATTCTTTATTCATTCTATATTCCATGTATATATATATATCTATTTCAAACCTATTTGTCTTTTGGTTATAACACGGCGCCAAATCCAAAAGTAATCTTAATAGCTCTAATATATCTTTCCTCAAAACTGTTTCTAACAGTTTCTTCTTCTCCAATAGGAATTCCGGTAAATTTAACAACCATTTTAGTTTCATCACTACTTTGAATCAATCTCATATCCAATTGGGCAAAATGACCTTCTTTCCAATTGGAAATTCTCCACAATTCAACAATTCGTTCATTAGGAACCAATTGCAAAATCTTACCTTGAATACCGCCGCCAAATAATGTGAATGTTGAACCTTCTTTAACTGGATTATCAATGACAGGAAAACTTCTTGTCCAAGCTGAAATCCGAGATTCATCCAATAAGGTTTTATAAATTTCTTCGGCGGTAGTGTTAAATGCTGGTTCTAAATGTAAAGTGGTGGTATTGTATTTAGGAACAATAGTTGAATTATCAGCATAAACTACCTTTTTATGACTGTCGATTTTATCTGCAACTAAACCCTTTTCTACAGGTGACAGTTGCTTTGTTGGTTCTACAACAGGGGATGGGGTTGGTTTTGCCACTGGTTCTTCTTTCTTGGGAGTTGTAGTTGTAGTTGAAGTTGTAGTTGATGTGGCTTGATTTGATTTAGTAAAAGTCGAAGTCACTTTATCTTGAGACAATTGGATATCTTTACTGTTAGTCTCAATTAAATCTACACCAAACTTCATCAATTTTTCTCTTAATTTTGGAACCAATTCCTTCTTGATAAAAGCTCTAAACTCATCATGTACATCAGTTTCGTTGTAAATTGTGATCTCGAATTGTAAGTCATCCAGTTCACTGTCGTAGGTCAACTCAGGTATGATGATAGATCCATTAATAGAAGTATCTTTATCACTATATCCTGAAAAGATCAAAACAATTCTAACATCAAATAAAGAAATAACTTTCCCCTTTCTTTGGGAAACATCGACATCACCTTCAACGGAGGAGACTTCATTGATACAGATAAATTGATTTTGCTTTTCAACTTCAAGGCCTTCTAAATGGGATTTGAAATATTCTATGGACCATGGCAAACAGTTTTTATCGACCCAGTGCCAATTGTTTGGATTATTAATAGCCATGTTTGTGGATGTCTTTAAAGATTAACAGTTGGTTGGTTGGTTGGTTGAAAGGTTGGCTGAAAAATTTGTTCGTTCTTTCTGGTTGTGATAGAAAACTCTAGAACGTTTCTTCGGTAGAAAGGTTACAAAATAGTCGTGTAATTGACAATTATTTCCAACCTACCTAAAATAATATATATGAATCAAAGACTATAGTGATAAGAGCAAGTATAACCTTCTAAGATATTCTAGAAGATGAATTGTGGGGAAATCTCCAAATATATAAGTCTATTTCTATGTGAATATATATATAAGTAGCAATCTTCCTTGCTTTGTCCAAATTTTCTTTCTTATTCTTCTCTTTCCCCAAAGAAAAAAATCCATCAAATCATTTCCGTCTTTCTTCTTTTCTTCCTTTCAACAACTTCACAATACACCACTTTACAAACACAATTTCACAATGGTTATGTACACCCCATCAGGAGACAAGGTGACCTTCGCCCCAAACAAAGGTGAAAGATTTAGATGTTGGGAAAAACGTGACTTGTTTTTCAACTGTCTCCAAAAACATTATATCGACAACTCGTTGGATTCCAAAGAATTGCCTAAAGTCAATAAAGAATGTGGAGTTGAAAAGAAGCAATTCGAAGAGAATTGTAGTGAGACATGGATTAAATACTTTCAAGAAAAGAGATATAATGATTTAGTTAGACAACGATATATTGAAAAATTGGAAAGTGAAGGTGCTCAACCATTATCATTTAAAGTTGAAAGTGTGAAAAAGTAGGCATCTCAGCTTTTTTCGTTCAATCGTGTAAATATAGTTCTATTGTTATACTCAAATACAATATACAAGTATATATATATATATATAATTTATTCAAAATGGGGGTCAATTTGCAGTGATGTAAATTTCTTCCTTATTTTTAATCGTGTCTTCCTTTCCAAATAAATCAACCACAATACCCCATTCAAATTCACCCTTCTCAATAATAACAAAACTAATCTCAATTTCCAATTTATCTCCTGCTTTAATTTCAGGGAATTTATTTTGTAATACCCCGTTGATCAACATTTTCTTATCTATTGAAATGTTCTGTGAAGATCTTCCGCCTATACCAAGACCAGTGCTGGCTAATGCAGTTGTGGATCCGTGGAGCGGGAATGGCAAATGACGTATGATTCCGGATACTGTTTTGTTAGAATCGTTTGTAATTGTAGTTTTCATAATGTAAAACTCATCCAATGATAAATTATACGAATTACCAACTCCCTCTTCATGAACTTCACTACTCTTTGTTGATTCGTCCTTGATAATTGTGTTTGAAATATGAATTTTTTCATAAATCAACATATTTGCCATTTTTGAAGTGATTCTGATCGGCCTCAAGTCAATAATACCATATCTATAATTGCCGCTGTCACTACCATTAGTAGTGTTGTTATTGGTGATTAATTTCCAACTACCCAGTATTTTGTCTAATATTGCATGTCGTAACCAAAACAATTTCTTGATTTGCTTTTCTTCTTCTTCATTAATATTATAATTCTTAACAAATTGTTTATTTCTTAATGATGGAATAGGTTGGTCAAATGAAATACCACCACTGTTAGTTTGGTTTGGAATTTCTCTTTTAATAGGAATTAAAACTCTCAATGTTTTATTTGATTCAATAGAATTAGAAATTGCAAAACTTTCATAATTGATTTCAAATTGTAATTTCTCATTCCATGAATTTCTTAAATCAAGAATTAACAAACAGTATTCATTCAAATCAGAACAATTTCTTAAGAAATGGTTCAACTCATCGCTTGGAGAAGAACCACTCAAAGATGTTAACTTGTTTTGAAATTTCATTATCGGATAAATGTCACACCCAACAACTTCAATTGATGGCATCACTGATACATTCAATGGAATATCCAAATGCTTTAAAAACCAACCCTCGTCACTACCAGCATTCTTCTTGGTATCATCTTTATGAGCGTAATCTAAGATAATCTTCAGTTCATTCATGAATTTTCTACTGGTTAGTTCACATTTAAGTTCAATGGTCTCACCAGGTAAAATGATTTCTCCTATTATATCTTTGTTTAAAATTTTAAACGGCTTGAATTTTAATAAATGCCACTCCAACTCGTAGATTTCAACGTTTGTTAAAGCACCACCATTATTGCTATTGGTAATGTTATTTAATTTTTTATTGATAAATTCAACTGTTGAATCCCAAAAAGAAAATGAAAGGTAATTAATGGATTTCGTCGAATTATTAGTTAACGCCACTGAAACTTCATGTTTCTCTCCTTCTAATAACATAAGACATCCATTTGATGCCAGAATATCCAACAACGTCAATGAAGGCTGTGGTGGGATTATGAATAAATCTACTTGATCAGTTGATACTCTTCCACTGATTTCACATTCATCCCGAGCAACACTAAGATTGTGCACAAGTTGATCAAGTGTTGTTCTTGTGCTTGCTGCTTTTAACAAAGATGTTGAATTATCTTTATACTTACTATCCGAAGGTGCCAATTTTACACAATAATCGAAATTTTCTTTATTTATAATTCGGAAAAATTGTGACTGGCAATTACTGATTGTAATATTAAATCCAATAATTTTTGTATGACCATTGGATAAAGGTTTAAATGAAATTAAAAATTTCTCTGTAGAATTGGGTGGGATGATTAGGGTGTTTGTTGAATGGGCTGAATTAACTTGCGAAACTGTGGTGGAAGTTACACTTGGTGGCGATGGTCGTTTACCACTTGATTGCCTGATTTTATTATTGTATATTCCTGATGCACTTTGAAAACTGTGTGTGGACCCAAGTGTTGGTGATGTTGCTGACGTGGTTGTTTGGACTGTTGCTGTCGTTACAAATGATGAGGAATCAACTACTTGAATTAAACTTTTAATTGTTTCAAGCTGTACCCCTTCACTAACAATCAGGATATCACTAATGTCAACTTCAAAGGCAAATGGATTTTGCAATGTAACTTTTAGTTGATATATATCTTCTGCTATCAATGTTGGCACCTTTGATGATTCAACCGGTTTCTTCTTGGCAGCATATGGATCAAAAATAACTGGTTCTGATTTTGATGGAGATTGTGATTGTGATTGTGATTGCGAATCCAAAGGTTCCGATACTGTATTTCCATTCCTAACAGAGGTTTCTTTGAATGGGATTAAATCACCTCGGGATTTAATATTGTTAACAAATTTGGCTTTCCGAACCAAAAATGGATCCCAGTAAGGTATAGACAATCCACGATTACTTTTTAAAATATCATCAATTTTAATTTTCAATTTAATTTGGTCATCAGAAGGTAAACAGTGTGTATATCTTACAAGTAATAAACTTGAAACATTCAATAAAAATGATTTATCAACCAAAATTTCCCCCATCTTTAATGCTAATCGTAATAATTGAATTTGTAATGAAGTCCAATTACTCTGTGAGTGGAAAAATGCATCTTTTGATGACGATTCCGGTTGTGAATTTATACCGTAAACTGTGAATAATGTATCAAATATATCTATAACTGCATGTGATGATGAAACTAAATCTTGCGATGAATCATGGGAGCTCAATTGTGGTATTAATCCAACAAGTAACACCCTTAATATAAATGCTTTTTTCTTATAAAATCCCAATTTTGTATATACAGTTGCTAGGGTTGAATAAATTCTGCACTGATCAACAATAGTCATATTAACCAATTGTAGTTGGAAAATCTTGTCAATTTCGTTCATAATATCCGACTTCAGAATAGACTTGCTAATCGAACTAATTGTGTCCGCCCCAGTATTCCTAATTATATCTTCGATTGAATGGTTAAAATGAAATCCACTAAATAATTTAATTTCCCGCAATATGCTTTCAACGTAAACGATATCAGGCACCATATTTTCAAAATCATTACTTGTCAATCCATAAAAATAAATAACCCTATTCATCATAATTTTTATAAGTTCAGGAAATGGCAAATTATTCAAATCAACATTTGACGTTAATGCATTCAAACTAAATCCATTGGAACTACTGATAGAATTTCTTGGGGTATTTATTGAAGCTGTAGATGATGTTGCTGTTGTTGCTCCTGTTGTCCCATTTGTAGCGGAACTAGATTCTACTGAGCTTTTTCTAACTATATTTGCCTCAGCAATTGGTTTATATTTTGGAATTTGTAAAACTGAATTTAATAATTGATTTGGCAATTGATAAGATCCACCAATAAATTCTAATAATACAATTGAAATGCAAATACCTTCCAATGCGTTAGCGAGCCATAAATAATCTTCTGATTTCTTTAAACTTGTCAAACATTCCAAGAAATTATCCAAGGCAGAATTGTATTTCCCTGTTAATAAATAAAAGTTCCCCATGAGCTTCCTCTGTCTTCCTAAATTTTTCAATTGAATTTTGGAATTCTCTGTAATTGAAGCCAAAGGTGAATTAGGCGTGGATTGACCTGAACCGCTATTGTTACTACTACTATTACTAATATTACCAAAAGTAGCTTTGAACGAAGTTGAACCAGAACTTAATCTTTTTTGAGCTTGATTGATAGTTTTCGTCAATACATTAGTATCAGTGATTGACACAGGGGATCTCAAAGTAATATTTGAATATGACAAAACATATGCATCTAATGCTATTAAAAATGATTGCATGATTTCACAAAATATTGTTTCCATTGCAGTTATTGAACTATATTTGGAATTATGGTAGAATACTCCTGAAGTTCGATCAATTTTAGTTTGTAGTTTATCTTTTGCACTATCGAATAATATCAAATTATGAACAATGGCACTATGATATTGTTTTTTCAATTCTTTCAACGAATGCTCTGTCGAAAAATCCTCATTATATGGTCCAACCCCTAATACAATAAAAGTCTTTCTGAAAGGTTCAAAATCATGCAAAAATATCAACTCATTTTCAATACTGTTGGAAATAAATTCAGGAAATATTCGACCCTGTGGGAAACTAGTAGGATTGAAATATTGTAACTTGTTGTTATCCTCGCCATTATCGGGTGAAATATCCAATAATCGAATCTCGGATACGTTCGATTTGATCAATTCAACATATTTCGTAAAATTTGTCGTCGTACAATTGTTAATTGGGACTAGTAGAATCCTGACTTTTGCGGGAGTTATAAAGTTGTACTTGTCTGACATTGGTCCCGCTGAGTGAAGGAGGTATCGTGGCGCTAATATACAAGTGGGAATGAAGTGTGGATATCTGGAGATCAATCAATTAAACAACCAACCTTGACAATAACAACACGAAAACCCAAGTCGCCTGAAGAAAAAAAAAAAACTTGTCAACCGGAACGTCGTGTGCAACTGTACAATTTTTGGATTCGGCAACCAACTCTCTTTGTCTCTTTCTCGTTCTGTTTGTTCTTTGGAGGGCAAAAAAAAAATACTCCACCATCAACACCACCACGTACCACGAACAACAAACCATTATCAAAAAAACTACAAATGGTGGGATTAAATTTCGACAATTACCAAAGAAACACATTCTTATCTGCTAAGGGATTCGCTACCCCTAGGGCAACTTCTACAGGTACAACCATTGTTGGATGTAAATTTAAAAACGGAGTTGTTATCGCTGCTGATACCAGAGCCACCTCAGGACCTATTGTTGCCGATAAAAATTGTGAAAAATTACATAGATTGGCTCCAAAGATCTGGTGTGCAGGTGCCGGTACTGCTGCCGATACAGAAATGGTTACTCAATTGATTGCTTCTAACTTAGAACTACATGCGTTATCACAAAATAGACAACCAAGAGTCATAGCTGCTCTTACTATGTTAAAACAACATTTATTCAAGTACCAAGGTCATTTAGGTGCTTATTTGATTGTTGCCGGGGTGGATCCAACGGGAGCTCATTTATTATCTGTGCAAGCCCACGGTTCTACTGATATTGGGAAATACCAAAGTTTGGGATCCGGTTCATTGAATGCTATGGCCGTTTTGGAAACGTATTTTAAAGAAGATATGACAAGAGAAGAAGCCGTTGACTTGTGTTCGAAGGCAATTTTGGCCGGTATTTGGAATGATTTGGGTTCTGGTTCAAATGTCGATGTATGCGTAATGGAAGTTGGAAAAGATGCTGAATTGATGAGAAATTATATCACTCCAAATGTGAGAGTTAAGAAATGTAAGGATTATAAATTCCCGTTGGGTACTACTGCCGTGTTGAGACAAAGCGTATACGACATTTGTGATGTTGAAGAAACTGTGGTTACTTTTGATGACAATGGAGATAATATGGAAATAGATGCCCAAGCGTAATTTTATAACAAAATGTCTATGAATAGAATATGAAGTAGTATAAATGATAGTACAAATAGAATGTCAAATTTTTTTTTTTTTTACCATTTCTGTTGACTATTATAAGTAAAATAAAGCGTGTATATTTTTTTTGCGTAGAAGAAACCATGGTATAATGTATTTAAGAGAAGAGAAGAGGGGGAAGTTTTCAAGAAAAGGCTATCATTAATTATACATTCCATAAATGTAAACGATGAATAGCCATCATTATCAGTATATTTTAATCATGTCAAGATTACTTTTTAGAACTCTTTGGGGCCAAGATTCCTCTGATTGGACTACTGATAGCTTTGGTAATAGAATCAATGGTAGCAACACCTTGACCACCAATACCATCATTACCATAAGTGTTACCGTTACCGAAAACACCAGCTGTGGCTTGGTTACTGTGTTGCAATTGAGCACCAGTACCTGGGATATCATTACTTGATTTGGATGCACCAGTAGAGCCTTGAGCGGAACCACCAGTAGAGCCTTGAGCGGAACCACCAGTAGAGCCTTGAGCAGAACCTTGAGCAGCTGGTGCAGAACCACCAGTAGAACCTTGAGCCGATCCTTCAGCAGCTGGTTCAGAACCACTAGTAGAACCTTGAACAGATCCTTCAGCAGCTGGTGCAGAACCAGAACTAGAACCAGAGGCATCGCCATTAACGACAACAAAACCACCTGGGTTTGAAGAACCAGAAGCTTCAGCAGACCCAGAAGCAGCAGGTTCTGGAGCTTGAACAGTTTCAGTTACAGTAGCACCTCCAGTTGGAGAACCACCTGAAATAGAGACAGATCCAGAAGCGGAACCAGAAACATCTTTACCGGAGTTGTCACATTCAGTACATCCAGTTGAACCAGAAGTTGAACCAGAAGTTGATCCGGAAGTTGATCCGGAAGAGGAACCTCCACCAAGTAAACCACCGCCTAAGAGGGCAGATAAACATGGAGCACCCATAGTGGAAGTAGCAGCAAGGGCAATAGCAGTAAGGAATTGAATCTTCATTGTAGTAGGTGTTGGGTTATTAAGCGATTGAATAAAGTTGTATAGTAAGAAAAAATAGAAAGAGAAGCTTAGGTTATGAAATTTGGGAAAACTTGAATTGATTTTATATACGATTCTTCATTTACAGGGAAAGAGCAAAACAGAAATATAAAACAACTGAAACAAGTTGACAATATGGAACAAAACGAAACGTACTTCTCCCTCCTCAACATGAATGTTACAGATTATAATGTTCATTAGTTCAAATCTACAAAAACTAGAATTATTTATTCAACGGAACGGATAATAGCAAAACAACAATATTTTCAAGGCTATGTGGAGTATGGTGATTCGTCAATTTTTTTTTTTGATTTCAAATTGGAATGGCAGAATGCAACTTGCATATGGCTGCCAAAAAGAAAAAAAGAACATATACTCGTATTACTTTTTGTCCAATGCACTACTAGAGCTTTTTTCAACAGTTAAGAACCGCCTTTGTAGTTTTTTTTTTCTTGGTTGGAATGTTGAAATTAGAGGATTTCAATTGATGATTTTGACATTACTGATGATTTGGTTGGAACATGAGGCTATTACTATTGTATTAATTGGTTGCCCGTTTAATGATTTGCATTGCAACAAGAGGATGAAAGAGAGGCTTAGAAGTCTGTCAAGGGTAGCTACTTTGCCATGGTTAAACACTTAATAGTTTAATCGAAAACCTTAATTGTTTAATTGAATCTGGGGTAAAAACCGCCCACTTTTGATATATATTCTCTCCTTCACCTATGATTATCTCAACAAGTTTCGTTTTGCGCAAACTCAAGTATCACAACTTTGCACACTTTGATTACCACAAACAACACTTACCAAGGAATTGATACTATTCAACCTACAGAAATTTGAAATTCTTGTGACGTCTTGTGTGATTGTTATTATTCTTTTTTTTTTTGGATATTTCTTGTTTTGCCTATCATTTTTTTTACCTATTACTCTTTGACGGACATTCTTTTCTTTAGATTCTAGTCTTAGCTCCATTAATAAATATGATCAAACAGTTGCTATTCAAGTCAATACGAAATATAATCTTCCTTTTAGACTTGTTTCCAATTTCCTTACAATTGGTATGCATTATTTACAGGTAGTCATAGTTTGGGAAATATTCAAGAAAGTGAGTAATTACAACAAAAACAACTATGGAAGATCTTCCATAGTTGAAATAGATTTTCAAATTGTACAAAGAGGGATTTTTTTTTGATCTACATTTTCACTCATTACTGTGACTTGAGTTTCGAATTGTAGATCTTTTACCTAAATAGAATTAAAAAAACACACAAACGTATATGCTATAAGGGGGGAATCCAAGGTTTTCACTATTACCCCTGTTTCAGTATTGACATCCCTTATCACCCCAAAAACCTCGAGTTTGAGACGTTTTCGAGATAGTTTAAGAAATTCACCTGTCAACCAACAGTCAAATTGGACACTTATTCTTAACCGCCAGAATATTCTATGAATAAAATTTAAATTCAGAGAAACAGAAACTTATAAAGTTTTTAAATTTCTTTCTTTAATGATTGCTCTTGTTGATGTGAATTTACTCATAAATCATTGAGTAAACATGCCACATTCATACATTAACATGTATAAGTCAATCAAATTTGATTATCCTTTGAAAACTTAAATATTGTTCTAGTTAAATTCATTGTATACTTTTTTTTGTTTGCCCTTTCTTTCCACTTGTGTCACAAATCAAGAATACAGGCTTAAGTTTCATCTCGTAATTCGTGGTTCGTTTTTTAGTCTATGATTGTTAAAGTTGGTTATTTTTGGTGTTGGTTAACTCCTGTTACAAGTTGGCGCGATTCGCGATTCGCGATTCGCAAAGAACACGAACAACAAACATTCTGAGTTCCAACTTTTTTTTTGGTTTCTATGAATGTACGTTGCACATGGATGTGCCCTGATCAAACATCGAGGAGTCACACGGTTAGAGACAGGGGAGAAACGGGGGAAGGAGAGATAACCATCCAATTCTGGGGAGCAAAAGCCGTTATGGTGTTTTGCTTTTGTGATTCTTCTTTGGTAGACTATTTCTTTTATCTCCGCAAAACTTGGGTGCAAAAAGAAATCATCAACCAGTCAATAAGAAAAAGAATTTCTGGGCATCATCCTGTTCAGGTTCTTCCCCATTCTTCATTCCAATTCTATGTTTATTTGAATAATATTAATAATGATAAGTTCGTTATACCTGCTATTAATTCTCTTGGCAAGTGTTTCCATTGATAGACTTCGGAACGATAATGATGGCCCCCCCAAAAAAAAGAATATAAATAGGGTAGAATTTTGACCCATGAATGTTACAACAATTCGAAATAGAATATCAACACCATTAACTACTACTATCTACCACAACAACAATTCCACAATGAGATTCAACTACGCTTTAATTGCTGCTACTTTAGCTATCTCTGCCCATGCTACTTCTCTTGAAGGTGCTACCCAAGCTGAAATTGTTAAAAGAGCTGAAGGTGGTGCTGCCGCTGCTGAGCCAGTTCCAACTGACATCTTTTCCCAAATCATTGGTGCTATTAGTCAAGTATTAGAATCATCCTTCAGTGGCAGTGGTGCTATGCTTTCTAACTTGATTGGTTAAACAATTAAAAGGTTATGCTCCTTATTTATTATTGTTCAAATGTTTTGATTATTTGTGTATTTATGATACCCGTACATTAGATTTTCCAATAAATATCTATTCTTTGAATTGTTTTAGTTATCATGATCTCTTACATACAAGTATTACTCTCATGCAGCTTTTTATACTATACAAACGATATATTTTGCTTTAGATTTAACCTATAATGTGACCTTTTCCAATATACCCGGGGAAGGCTATCCAATGATAGTTGTCATATTTACATACCAAATAAATGCCAGTATCATTTATCGTTACCTTGCGTTTATGGTGAAACGCTACCATATGGTATTTCCACAAAAAAATAGGTGAATGTAGATCCTTACTTGAATTTCTTGGTACCCATAGTTAAGAATTATTAAGGAGTGTTTACCAAGAAATTCTATATCACAATTTTTTTCTTGTCATAGAATGATAAAACATAACTTCAATGAGTTACTCTTCTGTAATATCAACAAAAGTTTGGAAGTGGTTTAAAAAAACGAACAGAAGGAAGGTCAACCAAAAAACTTCCAATCAACAGAAATTACAAACCAAGGACCCTGTCGCAGTAAAAACAGCAGCAAAAAAGTGGCTTAGCAACAGTGTTCAACTATCCACAAAAGTATACTGTATGTTAAAAAGAAGGATTTAGTATTACGGCCATCAAAATTCAAAGGTAATACACTTCAATAAAATTAAAACGGTAGATCCAAATGTGGTGAGCTCCTACAGTATAGCCTTGGCCAAATTTTGCAATCCACAAATGGTGTCATCCATTAATCTTTACTAATCCAAAACAAATACTTTAGAGATAGACTGGAACAGAAATTGCAAAGTTTTCTTGCAATATAAAAGGGCGATAGAACCTCCCTTCTCCCATATTCAATTCTCTTGTTTTTTTTTTAAATAGCTATATCACATATTCAAGAATATACAATAAAACAAACCATCACTCCATGAAATTCACTACTTTATTCGCTGTTACCGTTGCTTTGTCTACCACCAACGCTACTTTCCTTAAAAAATTAGGTGGCGGAAGTTATGGTGGATCCACCGGAGGTTCTTCTGAAGGCTCTGTTCAATCCTCATGTGGGGAATCTGGTTCATGTGGTTCCTCTACTGAAGCCCAACCATGTGAACAACAATCATGTGAACAACAACTGGACTGTAATACTGGTGCTACTGGTACTGTTTCTGGTGAAGCTCAAACTTCGCCAATTCCTACCGATATCAAATCTCAAGTTATTGGAGCTATCAGTCAAATGCTTGAAACCACTTTTAGTGGTAGTGGTGCTATGCTTTCCAACTTGATTGGTTAAAGAAGCATAACATACACGTATATTCTATTATATATACCAGTAAGTTTATTTATAAATGAAAATATATAAACAGTATGTTTTATTATTACCATGCTCTACGTTTGCAACCAAAACCTGTAACTTTGTAATTGAATGACCATTGTTTGTTCAACAATAACCATATAGATGCAATGAAATGATTTGAATCATCGAAAATCCGGTGACTGAAATTAGAGTATCTTAAAACCATTTGTTGAGATTTATCTCCGTTTGCATTCTTTGAGTTCGGAATTAGCATTTGCGTATTTGCTATAAATCCCTCCCCAGAAAAAAAGCCAAAAAAAAAAAGAAAAACACTAAAAATAGAAATCTGGTCCAAACCAATTTTAAGTAATGATGCAGGGTGCGAAAAGCAAGACGCGACATCGATTAAAGTTTAACCTTAATGAGTAATTGATGAACAGCAATAGGCCAAATTGATGAGTTCTAACATTCTTCCAATATTATAGAAGCTAACCAAGCCCATCTGTTTACTTATTATCATTAGTTTCTAAAACATCGGTATTACTTCAACTTAAAAATAATAACTAGAACATACAAAATAGCACACGTTGATAGGTCAATTCGTAAGTGGGCTTCTGGTAGTTAGCACTCAGGTTGGGACTAATGTTTTACAAGAGATTGGAAAATCATTTTGGCTTGGTTATCTTATACAACCACTACAGTGACACTTCTTCAAAGCCTTGTAAATGGACGGGGTTATTATACATTTAAGATGTCGATGGCTTGTTAAAACCGCCTTGACAGGTGTTGGAAAAATTAATATTTAAAGAACGACAAAAGTCCCAGATTAATCAAAATTACAGAGTAGAAAGATAAAAACATCAATCAACTAATACATTCCTATCGATCCAATAATGAGATACACTGCTTTATTAGCTGCTGCCTTCGCTTTATCTTCTGCTAACGCTACTTTCCTTCCATTTTTGTGTGGTGGTTCTTCTGGTGGTTCCCTTTGGGGAAGCGGTTCTGGTAGTGCCTCTGGTAGTTCTTCAACTCAAGCAACTCAAGCTGCTCAACAACCATGTGACACCCCTACTCCTACTACTGCAGCACCTTGTGAAACTAGCACTGCTGTTGTCGAGCCACCATGTGAATCCGGTTCTGCTTCTGCTTCTGGTCCCGCTTCTGGTACTGCCTCTGGTTCTGCCTCTGGTTCTGCCTCTGGTTCTGCTACTCCAGCTACCAGCGGAAGCGGTTCTGCTTCTTCTTCTGCTCCTCCTTCTGATATGATGTCACAAATGATTGGAGGTGTCTCTAACATGTTGGAATCTACTTTTAGTGGTACTGGTTCTATGTTGCACAACTTGGTTGGTTGATTTGGAATTGCAGACATTGCTTATACCTTAGTTATGCAATATTTCTTTTTTCTATATATATACCTTTCGATTATAAGTATTCAGTTAGAGTTCATATATATATATCTACAATTCCCTTTTTTTTTGCGACCCAAAGGTTGATAGCAGGATTTTTCTTGGTCTTCTTGGCATAGATCTAGATAATACGAATGTAGGGAACCATGATGAAGTGTTATAGAAGTATAAATTTCTATCTAGTACTAAAATATGATGGTACATATTACTGCCAACATGTTGGTTGCAAAATTATATGCATCAGATATATTAGCAATACACAACCAAAAAAAATACGTCGGCAACGAAAAAGAATCCCCATTATTCATTTTGCGGCATATCGCTTAATCAAATTGAGACACCGGAGTGTGTATTCTTAAACAGTTTCTTCTTTATGAACTGTGGTTCACAGCACCTTTGAAAAGGATGCTATTAAAACTGTGGTTTGAAAGGGAGTACTTTCAAGTTTTTTCATTTATGTGAATAACAACAGCAACCTAAAAAAAAGGCAAATTCTTGGAATAAATGAACCTGATATTGTTCATTGAATTTGTGTACGCGCGTTTGTTTGTTTGTGCATGTGTCCGTTTAAAATAGAAACTGTAAGATCTACAGCTGATCTTGAACGTCAATGTTTATGTCTCTTTTATCCTTCCAAGAATAAATTCTCCTTTATTTTCCAGAAGATCGTTGGATACACCGGTTTATTTTTAATTTCTTGGTGTGTGAGGAACCAAGAACCCAAGATATTTGTATGTATAATTATTCTAATGTTGACCACCACATCGTCTACATTCAAATGAATTACATATATACTCATCCCTCGATTAACTAAATCAAATACTATCATATTAACAAATGAATTATGATTCCATTATGTTTCAAATTATAATTAAAATCCTCTTCACATTCTTTCATTCCCAAGTGCAACAGAAGAATGCTTGATGGTGGCTTTTTTTTCTTTTTTTGTGTAATTTTTCGCATCCACCAAAAGAAAAAAAGAAATTTACCGCTCCCCACCGCCGCCTACCAAACCACCAGTTCAGGAACAACAAGGATCCGCGTCGTTGTACAACTAGACCCGATTAGTCAGTTGTAAATATGTCTCCTAAAATTGTGGTTCTAACATAACCACAACGAAATAAACAACTGATAATCCTTGCTGTCATATCTTCTTTTAAAGAAGGTTTAACGGTGAAAAAAAAACTAATATAAATACTTTAGTGTTTTTCCAGAATAATTTTCAGCCTCATTTTTTTTGTTTCTATCAATATCAAAATCATCTTTTAAATTATATTTCACTCGCTAACTATCAACAATGAAATTCAACAACTTCTTAACTGCTACTTTGATTGCTACTTCCATCCAAGCTGCTGCTATTCCACAACAACAAGAACTTGTTGCTAGAGCAGACTCATCCAATCCAATCTCCGGTCTCTTAGGTGCCCTTACCGGTGGAGGTGCTTCCGGTTCTTCATCTGGTTCATCTGGTTCATCTGGTTCATCTGGTTCATATTCTGGTTCCTCTTCTTCTGGATCTTCGGGTTCTGTTTCCGGATCTGCTTCTTCATCTTCTATTCCAGATCAAGTTCCAGTTTCTGCTCAAGAAAGTGGTGCTTCTTCTGGCCAAGCTAGTGGTTCCACTACCACTTCAGGTCAAGCTTCCGGTGATGCCTCTGCCTCTGCAGTTCCAAGTGATCCATTGTCTGGTATCATTGCTGCCATCTCCAACGTCTTAGAAGGTACTTTCTCTGGTTCCGGTGCTTTATTGCACAACACTATCGGTAAAAGAGCAGATTCATCATCTTCCGCTGCTCCATCTGATCCACTTTCAGGAATTATTGCCGCTATTTCCAACGTATTAGAAGGAACATTTTCAGGTTCTGGTGCCTTATTGCACAATACCATTGGTAAAAGACAAGACAGCTCTTCCTCTGCCGCCCCATCTGATCCACTTTCAGGAATTATTGCTGCTATTTCCAATGTATTAGAAGGTACCTTCTCCGGATCTGGTGCTTTATTACATAATACTATCGGTAAAAGAGCAGATTCATCATCTGCAGCTGCTCCATCTGATCCATTGTCTGGTATCATTGCTGCCATCTCTAACGTTTTGGAAGGTACTTTCTCCGGTTCCGGTGCTTTGTTACACAACACCATTGGTTAAATTCAACATTTATATTCTCTTGTTATCTTTTCTTCTACAAGTTTTATCTCATGCTACGAGATGACTTTTTTCTTTGTTTTGTTCAATAATATTAGACGTTTATTAGTACTGTCTTATTTTTTTGATTTATATATTCCATATTTATTGTTATTTACTTTATCTTGGTTGATGAAGTGTTTATATAAAATATATGCAACTTTTTCATTCTATGAAATGATTTTTTTTTAAGGTGTTTGCTTTATGTCATTATTTTGCAACCATTTTTATTAAAATATATATGGGTGGCTCTTTTCTTGTTCTAGAACTACGGTATCTTACTATTTTTGTATCAACCAGGAAAATCCTTGGTTATTACCTAAGCAAACATATCCAGTGAATACCCGTATGTTGGTTCTCAAATAATAATAAACCCCATGTGTATATGAGTTGGTGAATTTGTGGGTGGGACAGAATTCAAATTCCTAAATAAAACTTCGCACATTGCCTTCTTGCATTTCGTCACTACTAGTTCAATTTTTTTTCTTAGCCCGTAGATCAATTTTTTGAAAGTTATAGAACTTGGGTCATACGTGACAAATTATTAAAAAGTAATACCCAGTTAATTATTGTTGCTTTGTTTTGTTAAATGTTCCATTGAAATGTAAAACACTGAGAAGTTGTTTCAATTTTGCTACAAATTTTTATCAACTTTTGAACTCGAAAGCAGACCACCTTTTTTGACAAAATATTTCATGTGGGGGAGTAGCCAAGAATTGAAATCTAGCCAAGAACCAGATCAAAAGAAAGGGGATGTCACCAACAGAGCCATTCCTTGGCGATGAATGAGTTATCGCCAAAAGTTATGTTTCAACTTTGACAACTTTTCTTAATGTAAATCAACAATTAATTGCAAAGGGGAATAGTGGAGAGGAAAGGGAAATTTGGATAAACAATGTTGATCTTTTTTTATTTTTGGATTAATTACTATTGCTGAAATTTTTTTCGTTTTCTTTTTTACTAAATTCATCCAAATGAAACTATTATCCCAGAGTTATCAAGTTACAGAATAGAACCTTAGTGATGAAACTGAATTCTCTTGCTCCATAATATTTTTTTGTTTTTTATATTTTACTTTTTATTTTGCAGTATATAAAAAGATGCAAATTTCCCCCTGGATTAACATCATTTTTTTTGGTATAATATTTCAACAACATCATATACTTCCATCAAAATGAGATACTCAGCCTTATTTGCTACTGCTTTCGCTATTTCTGCCGCTAATGCTACTTTCCTTCCATTATTGAGTGGTCTCGGTGGTAGTTACGGTAGTTCAGGTTCCGGTTCTGGTTCCACTACAACTACTGGTACTACTGGTGGCGGCTCTGCTCAACCTTGTGATACCACTACTGCCACTACTGCTTCAGTTGTTACTGACTACGTTTCAGAATGTGATATCAAAGGCGGTAGTTGTTCCGGCTCTGGCTCTGCCTCTGGTACTGCTACCACCGGTGGTTCTGCCACTGCCTCTTCTGGGGAAGCTCCAGCTGCAGCTGCTAGTTCCCAAGTTCCAACTGATATGATGTCACAATTGATTGGTGGTGTTTCCAACATGTTGGAATCCACTTTTAGTGGATCTGGTTCTTTGTTACATAACTTGATTGGTTAAACAACACCTGCTGTTTGTCTCTTTATTATCTATTCATACCACGTTAGTAAATTTTATATATTCCTTTTTTTTATCCATTTTCAATACTATATATCACTTATGAACTTACATTGCTTCAAGGTTTCCTTTACATCTTGTAATTATACTTCAATTCTAGAATCACAAAACCTGGCATTCACGTGCACGGGCTTTGTCATGGAATGTAGCCGTATCTCGCCGCCCCTCTATAACGGACGAAACAACAAACTCGAAAAAAAAAATAACTTCTCGTCCCAGAAAGGGGAAAAAATAACATCAAAGGAACAAAAACAAAGCGCGCCTGGAAGAAATTTGGCTTTTGTATTTTAGAAATTGTCTTTTATGGAAATTGATAGTACAAGAGGAGTGGTTGATATATGCCTCTTTCCATTTATCCTAAATAATATTGTAAATCTTCTTTCTTCTTTCCATATGGCATAACTTAACAAATATTGGTTAATTATGTTGGGGTAATTCCCTTTAGGCTTAGATAGAAAAATTAGATGCCGCCAAATAAATTGAACGGAATATTCTTTTTTTTATTTTTTTTCATTCGTTTCACAACCAAATATGTAATTACCCTAGACAAGAAAAAACCTACATAAAGGATATGTTTCAGGGGGGCTTATTTGACCGAAATCTATGCTTCAATCAATGGAATTCAGGAACGTTTGGGTCTCATTTGGTAGATTATTACGTGATTAGGGAAATTCTTCAAGGGCTCAGCGATGTTACTTTTTTTTGTGCGGTCGTGCCATCTGCCAAATTACTCTTTTCGGTAAATGAAAAAGATTAGTAGTTATATTAAACTATTAACTTTTTGACTATTAAGGAAAAGAAGGTATTCAGTGTATTATAAATGGTTCCTATATGTTAGAACACAATGTTTTCAATATATAAAGAAATTGCAATAACCCGGTTTTTTTATTATTTTGTTTTATTTTTCTTGACATTACCATCTATAATAATATTTTAGAGTTGCTGATATCCCTCCAAAAACCAATACATATAAAATGAGATTAACTACTTTGTTTGTGACAGTTTTCATTATAACTACTGCAAATGCATCTTTGCTTTCATGGATCACTTCATGGTTTACAGGTGGTTCTTCTTCAAGTAGTTCTGTAACTACTACGACTTCAGCCGGTGCTGCTGCTACCGCCACCGCTGCTCAAACTGCCCAAGACACTGAGCTTGATTGTGGTGTTGAACAAGATACCTCAGCTGCTACAACACATGTTGCAACTACTGCTACTGCTCCTCCTACAACTTTGACTACTAAATATACTACCGGTACTGGTGGTGATAGTGAAGTTAGTGACGAGCCAAATGATACCGACGAAGAATGTGCAACTGGTGGTGCTACAACCACTGCTGGTTCAGGTTCAGGTTCTGGTACTGCTGCTACAACAACTGCTACTTCTTCTAGTTCTTCCGGAGGTATCTTTGGAAGAATTATCAGCTGGATAGGAAGCTTGTTGTAGGTCTTGTACATTCAGTTCCTTATTTTCGTTACATGTTATGAAGTTCTTAACTTTCAGTTCTTATTATTTTACATATATATGTATATCCCTTTTAGTTCAGTTCTTTTTTTTTTAGAAGAAAATGTACACTTTGACAGGTTTAGTAGAATGGGTTTAATTTTTTTTGCAACTATTCATTGTAAGCTATTGATCCACGTGATCTAGTTGGTCGATCAGAACGATTCATTGTTGATCTAGACACTCTTTATACATCAGGATTATACTTATACCTACGCATGTACCGGTCTCATATCATCTGTTGTCGCTCTATTTGTAGCATAATTTAACTTTTTCGAAGATCCTCGCAATGGGTTCTATACTTAGCATGGCATACGCTATAAATTTTGAGTATATTTTGCTAAAGAATAGGAGTCCTTTAAAGGTTTGTTTGTTTATTTCTTTGTTCAAACTGAAATTCCATTCTTGTTTTTGAAGATTTTCTCTTCTACCAAAGGGAATGGAATATTATAGTTGGATATGTTGCAAATCTTTTTTTACCACTAGCTTTTTTCTCTGGTAGGGAAATCTGCCAAACAAAATACAACCCCTTCAAGTATGTGTTGACAGATAGATATATATCATATTAATTTCTACTCTCTGATGGACCAATGATGCCTACCACCGATACCGTATTACCAATCAAACAAACTATTACAGAAGTCAATCAAATGTCAAAGGATTAACAATTATTTCGCGTCCAAAAAAAATGTGTCTATTGTTTATCTTGTTTCATACATTCCGCAAAGATTCGCACCCACCACAACATTCAACTGTCAAACTCAATTCTCACCCATACGTTCACACATTTACATAAAAATGGAATATCACAACAAACAGATACATATAACAGGATAGCGATGAATTATTCTGTTGGATCGGTGGAAAATCAACGCGCTAGTAAATTGAAACCACTTTACGATTCCCGTCAATGTAAACAAGAACCACCACAATTCGTTTTTATTTCCGCATAAATTTTCAATTCAAACATAATGCATTTCCCAATATAATCATACTCCTTTCTCTCCAACACATGTCAATCCCCCTCTCAAAGTCTGACAAGATGCTTAATATATAAACCCCCAAGAAATCCAAAAATTATTTCACCTTCAACTATTTTTTTTTTCTTGGTCATCGATCTTCATCACATCTAATCTTCAACATGAAATTCCAAATCGTTACTGCTATTACTTTTGCAACTGCCATGGTCGCTGCTGCTCCAGTTGAATCACAAGAACAAGCTCCATTGGTTGCTGCTACTAAATCGAAGCGTGATATCCCAGGAACTGGTGCCCAATTGCAACATTCCAACCAAGCTACTTCTGGTTTGTTTGGTAACGGTAACACTTACGGTAACCAAGGTGTTGGTGGATTTATTGATGCCACTATTGATTCCATCACTAAGACTATCGGTAGTCCACTTAGAGGTATTTTAGCTGGTGGTAGCAGTAGTGGTAGTAGCAGTAGTGGCTCTAGTGGTACTAGTGGTCTTGGTAGTCTTTTGGGTGGTCTCAGAAAATAAGTATTTTTGCAGTTCTGTATTACCTTTCTGGTATTGTTTTTTCTTTTTAGATAACTTAAATATAAATAAACTTTGAATAACTGGTATAGTAAATAACGTGCTATTGTATTTTATAGTTGGAGTTTGGAATATAAGTTTGTTTTACTTGATAGCGAATTTTGAATCTTTATAACATGGGAAGAATTTTGACCTATATGCGTTAATAACTTGATATTACATATGTATGCGGTCTTTGAAATATTTGAATAAGTTTTTTTTTTTTATAAGAAAATATTAGCAAAGCTGAGCTAAAATTAACAAAAATAAAAAAATCCCGATGAAAGAGTTTCACAATCAATACTTAACATACTGATATTGTAATGCTATTTGAGAGTGACAACCATCCTCTCAATTATTTGCAACTTGTCATAGAATAGTGGACGGAATAGGGGAACTCGTAGTTTAGCCGGAAAAATGGTAATCACACAAACTGACTAGGCTTAGTTAAAAAAAAAAAAAAAGCAAAAAGAGAAATCAGATCATTTGTGTTCATTTCATAACCTGTGGCTTGTGGAATTTGGCTATCAACCTAACATTCCAGGAAACTTATAACCATCCTAACTTAATTAAATGCCTTGATGGATACAATATTGTGTATAGACTTGAAGACTATACCTGTACCCCAACACCATCAATCCACATTCTCATCTCTTTCAGATTATTGGACTATCAAATGTGAATCAATATTAGTTAGTAAGACCAATAGAACAGAATGAAAGGCTCCTAACCAAAAAGAAAATACAGAAAAAAGTAAAAATTCTTCTTCGTAAATATTTCATTGAATGAATTAATTTCAAACTGAACCAACCCAACTACGCGGTTAGAAAATACTGCAAAAACGGCCAGAACGGCATTACCTTGTTCTAGAAGACAGCCATAGCGCCATGGATCCCTCAGGAGACCCCATCCTCTTCTTACTTCTGTCGTCGCGACATAGTTTTGTAACCCAAAAAAATGAAGGGTGCCACAAAAGACATAATAACAGCAACAAGCTACATATATAATTATGCACAGAAACAATGCAGCGCCTTGACGATTAGCAATTGATGGTAATACTCATAAATAAAAAGGGGGGGGGGAGAGAGAGAAGGTCTTCGTATCCCTTATGTTGTGATTACAACATCGCCAATCATTATCCGTTGATTCTGCTTTAAGTTATTCTTTTTTCTTTTTGGGGTATTTACATGGCTCTAGATTTGAAGAAGTATAAATGATATCCACCGATAACTGCAAAAATAATATGCACAAAGTTGGTTGATGAGTATTAAATGTCAGGGTGTTTTCTTGAGAGGAACTAAAAAGGCATGTGGGCTTCATTTCTACCTTAACAACACATCGCATCGCATCACTTTCATAAGATAATACATTGCTATTATTTTTCATTGCATTATTTGCATTCATGCATTCTTCCTCCAAATTTCAAGCGTAATTATTTTTTTTTATCAGCTGACGAATTTGATTTCCAAAAGAGTAATATGAAGGACCCCTATTTTACACATAGTCAACTTTATTTTATATATATATAAATGTAGAAGTAATCATAATCTATATTTCAGGAAAATGCTTCTTTTCATTGCTTCTTCTTCAATATTTCATTTTTCATATCCTGCACTTTTGCTATGACTTCCAGCTATTTCGAACCTAAACCTTTTACAGACAGACAAATCCAGATCATACAGGATTCTATTCCCATTCTTGAACTGCTTGATATCCGTCTAGGAGACAAGATGTATAGACGGTTGGTCAAAAAACATCCTTGCGTTAAACCATATTTCAACGAAACCAACAATAAGTTATTACGTCAACCCAGAGCCTTTGCTTACACTATCTTAATGTATGCCAAGCATATTGAAGATTTAACCCCATTACACGAATTACTCAAGCGAATAATCTCAAGACATATAGGATTACAAGTCAAAGCAGACCAATATCCCTTAGTTGGAGAAGTGTTCATAGATACCTTATCGGATCTTTTCCCACCACAATTCGTTGATAAAGATTTCAAAGAAGCATGGAGGATTGCATATGAAAATTTGGCCAATTTGTTAATTGATGCTGAAAATTCCGTATATGAACACAAACCTTGGGATGGATTTAAAGAATTTCGAGTTACTAGGTTGAATAATGAATGTTGCGATACCAAATCGTTCTATATAACTCCTGTTGATGGATCTACTATTCCAAAGCCAGAACGTGGCCAATACTTGTGCATGAGATGGCATTTACCAAATGAAAATCAAGAAAAGACAAGAATTTATTCTATTTCAGAATACCCAACTTCCAACGAATACAGACTTACCGTACGACACATTCCGGGTGGAAAAGTGTCAAGTTTTATTCACAATCAATTACAAGTTGGAGATATAGTCTATGCTGGCCCGCCATGTGGAGATTGCTATTATGAAAGTCGTGGTAATGATATGGTAGTTTTAGCAGGTGGTAATGGGATTGCTGCTTTGATGCCGGTTATTGAAGCTGGGTTGCAGGATTGCCGGAATGTGAAATTGCTATTTTCAAACCGATCTACGGATTCAAGATCTTTTGGAGAATTGTTAACCTCTTACAAACAGATATATGGAGACAAATTCCAAGTTATAGAATATTTATCTCGAGGTAAAGCAATAGACCCTGTGGATCAGTTTTTCAGAAGATCTTTGACTTTGGAAGATTTGGATTTCATTACCCCCGAACATGACGTCTATCTTATTGGACCTAGAAGTTATATGATTATGGTTGATGACTATTTATCAGCCAGAAATATTCAGCTAAAGATGGATTACTATGGCCCTACGGAATTAAAATACAACATAAAATAAAACAACAGAAAGTGCGGTGTCACTAAACAGATCATATCAAATCATTGTTATTGTTATTATTAACTATCTATGTATTTAAATAGCGCAACTATTTACAAGAATTAAAATATCTACACCTCTATGTAATATCTCTTACCTCTAATACCGAATAATTTCTTATTCAATTGCAAAGTATTTGTTGGGTCAGTATTCAAGAGATCATACTTTGTACAAGAAAATGGATTATCGACTGGATGCATCAATACGTCAAGATCTTCGGAGAACTTTTCAGTAACCCAATCGTAATTCTTTTGTGAATCTTCTTCGCTATATCCAGTTATGAATATTGGACATTTGGTTTCCAATAAGCTTGCAATTGTTTTTTCCCAATGAATAGAATCGACTGAATTAAATCCAGGATGGAACAAGAAGAAACAATCTAAATAAGGATCAAATGGATACAAATCACCCATGGCAAAAACATCTTCCCAATACATAGTTTGTTTATGTACCGAGATTTGGGGATCAAATCTTTCAATTAATGCTCTTCCATTGGAGTTATCAATCTTACTAAACTTCATAGTCTTTCTATCGTAATGAGCTTCAGGTCCCACAAGATGAATTTCAAATTCGGAATTTGGGAACAAGTATCCCATTTGTTTCCAAACATAACCCGGAAGTAATGATTCCATTTTTGGTCCAATAATAAACAATCTCATTGGTCTTTCCTTATAGGTAATTTCACTGTCAGCTTCGGAGGAATTACTAGCATTGGTAGAAGCCTTACCAAGTTGTGGAGGGTACAATGTATATTTCAAAGCACTCAAAGATTTTGCCCCTTCAACGGTCAATGGTCCCTTCGGTTCTAAAAGGAAAGGTGAATGTTTGTATAAGATTGCTGACATTGTGATCGGATATGTCATGACTTTAGTAGCAGCAGCCAAGTTGAATTCATCATTCATCGGGGCGAAATCTCTGGTATAGAAAAATGAATCCCAATCACTTAAATTCACCAAGAAATCACGTTCTTGGTCTTTTGGAAAGGCAAATTCAGTGAATTTTCTTCCAGATCTTAAATCATGTTCATAAAGATTCACTTTAATTAATTTTTCGTATTTTTTCAAATCATGATATTCCTTATCTTGTTCCCAAGCTTCTTTGGAATGATGTGTTGGGATACCAGAATATGGACAAACAAAATTAACTGGTTTATGGGTCACTGGGCATAAAGCTTTGGCTCTGATCAATGCTGCTCTTTCACGAATGTCCTCATATGGCGATTCGTCCCAGTTATATACTGTACGTTCTTTTTGGGTATTCTTGCTGTCATCCATCTTTAACATCTTCCAGAAAAATGACAACTTCCTGGTTGTGTTTATAGATGGGTTTGCACTTAATCGTTGTATAAGATGACTGGTTGATATCATTTTGTTTAATATAGAATCTTTGCTTTACGACGTAGTTGTTTCTGGCACTTTGTAAAAAAGAAAAAAAAAATCAATCAACAATGGGGTTTTGCAATCAAGATCCAAATAATAAACAAGAAAATGGATGGGGTTGGAAACACAGCAATTGAAGATATTCTGTCGTAGCCTGTTATTGGATGTTCAGATTTCTTGGGAGGTTGAGCACACACACACACGGGTTCGTTTCTTAACTACTGGAAAAATTTTCCTGCGTTTTATTTGGTGATGTTTTTCTTTGTTTTGTGCGGGAGTTCATTTTTCAAAGTCCATTTGTCGTGGACCTGCACAGAAGTGATAAAACTAATCAAGGGGGGGGGGGTTATTGGAATGCGAGGTTATACGATTTCACCAAGAGATATCAGATAAACTACTGGAGTATTACTTGTTCCTAACTTCGATATTTATTCGATAAATATATGTTTTTTTTTTATCCATTAAGCGAATATTTGTGTACACATTATATCCACTACATTTTCCTTTGCTACATTCAACTTACAAAGGTTGGGGATATTGATAATCATGTCATATTGACAGGTTTTAATCTCCCTCATTTCTAAAATCTCTAGCCTTCTATTACTTGCGTCACAAACATATTTGATAGACAATTTTCTCGATAGTCCCGTAAGATCACAAATCTCTCCTTCTAATTTATGGCTGTATCCTTCATTTACAGAAAATTCTCGAGGGTCAAGATTAATTTTAGGTTGATTGGAAGCTTGATTTGATATTTGGGTAACTTTCAGATTGAATTTTTCACTGCCGGGAAACTTCCCCAACACGTAAACATGGTCTGGATGGTTTGGCTTGTGGTTTGCTTTTAAGAAATCCTCCAAATCTTCATGAAATTGCATTACTTTATCTCCATAACAATATCCAACGGTCCAATAATTCCCAAGGATTCCGAAAGTATATAAACACTTATCTTGATCAAAAGAATCGGCGACCAATTGTACTGCTTGCTCTTTCAAATCACTTAATGAAGTTCTTGGCTCCGGAAAGTTCAATTCAAATTGGTCTCGTTTGGGTAAATTGCACAAATATGAGGTAACATTATAAGTATCTTGATCTCCAATAGATAATATTTCGTAATGATCTCTATCCGAATTCAATATCTCAAGGGCAACATCATGGGTTAAGTTAGTTTCATGAAATACGATCCTGTTCTTTGGTGAATCTGTACTCGAACTCGCATGTGAGATGTCGACATTAAAAAATGCAATAAATACTGTTATTATTAGGGATTTCAAATTCATTAGTGGTAGTTTCCTGTGAAATTCAGTGGGTAAAGACAGAATAGTCGAAGGTGGATATGTGACCGCAGGTTAACAGCACTTTCGATTTTCCTTTATTTTTTTTTTCTTTATTTGGGTGGAGTGAGGATTGTGTAGCACACGATCGGTTTTGTACACCGTCCCAATACCCAACATGAAGGTAGTTTTTCATCATTATCACAGTACAATGCTATTACAGTATTGCTTGGCGATACGAAACCTCGTGGACGAGTTATCTGATAAATTTAAGTTAACCTCTCTTGTTTCTTTTGTTATTTATAGATCACATGGTCACAATCACAGTGTTAATGAGAACTCTTGCGTTCTTACATTGTATACTAGAATAGATAAACAAACCTCAGGCGTTGTGGCTCCCCAACGTTCAACAACTCTGAATAAATGAAGCAATGTGAAAAGGATAGAACAATGAAGAGATAATTATAGAAAAAAAAGTAAAAGGAGACCTCCGGTATTACTTGTGTTCTGTTTTTTATTAATCGCATGAAATTACAAATTGCATGTTCAAGGCGACCTAGGACAACAATGATAAGTGGAAAAGCGTAACCGCTTATCAAGAATGGACCAAAGAAGACTGTATTTTGAATGGTACTGTTTTAGAATACCTTTTGTAATTTTGAAATGGTCTCCCAGTATTTACATCTAAAAGGAAGAACTTGGAAAATTTTGCTTCTCGCAAACACCTTCCCTTGGATCATTAGATAACTCATCTTAAACGGTAACGAGGTGCTAAGTATTGAACTAAAGTGTTTTCTCCTTAGAAATAGAAAAATAGAAGTACCAATTGCATTAAGTTCCACAAACAAGCTATTGTCCAAGATATTCACAAATACACACACACACACACACACCATTATGAAAAAATAAAAGCAATAAACACACACACTCACACACACAGTTGTTTTTACACATTCTCTCACACAAAGATGCCAAAAATAATCTTAAAAGATATAACGTACTACCACATAGGAGTATTATTGAAAGAGATAAAAGGTGGACTAATTCCCACCAAATAGCTACTTTCTTTTGATTCTATTCTTCACTACACTACACTCGCTAATCCACAATGAAAGCTTCTACTGCCGCCTCCTTCGCTTTGTTATTCGCAGCCACTTCTTCTGCTGGTGGTGTTACCACTGATACCACACTTCAAACTGTGACTATCGTTGATACTTCTTGTGAAGCTTTAGGTACTGAATGTCCAAAGCACAAGACTAAACCAACTGCATCAACTTCTTCAACTACTTCTGTTACCTTCACCCCTGCCCCACCTCCACCTCAAACTACACCAACCACTTCAACCACCCCAACCACTTCCACTACTCCAACTACTTCGACCACTCCTACTACCCCAACTACTACTTCCACCCCGACTACTCCAGCCACCCCAACTACTACTTCCACTTCTACCACAGCTCCTCCGGTCACAACTCCAACTACCACTTTTACTGGTGTCATTTCCCTCCCAGGAGTCGAAGAAAACACCCCACCACCAGCTAATGGAGAACAACCAGGTGTCACTATCTTGCCATTAAATGTTAATGGAAATGGTAATTCTCCAGAGAGTAACTCTTCTGTTCCAACCAGTAGAATCCCACCAGTTATTACTTTTAGTGCCGCTGGTGCTAACAACCAATTACAAGCCGGTGCTGTTGCTTTGGCTTTTGGTGGTGCCGTTGCTTTCTTTTTATAGATAATAGAAAGTGAAATATCTGTTATGATATAATAGATATCTAGATATATCCAATATTTGACCTTCACATTTTTTTTTTCGTTCGTTGGTTCGTTTCAGATTCGCTGATTTCGTTTTTATATAGTTTTTTTTTATGTTCTTTCATTATTATTCAATTGTTAATTTTTTTATAGCGTTGGTACCAATACAAGTTGATTGTCTTTTATTATAGATAACTTTACAATTTTTTGAATTTGCAATACCGTAGAATAAGTAGTTGCAAAAAAAAAGAATAATTCTTTTTGCCCAGAATGTATTGTCACGTCTACGATTCCTCTTTGTGTAACATATTTTTTTTTTTTTTGTACGAGAGAGTATATGGAAATATGGCAATTTCAGAAATCACCAAAAAAAGTTTCATTCCCACTTCTTTTATTCCAATATCTATAAATGAGATTGACTGACGAAAGTAAAGCATTCCATTTTGGTGTATATTCAATAGTACGACAAATTCCATATGGGAAGGTTACAAGCTATGGTACGAGTATTTTACCCATATGTTATTCCCCTTTTCATCAACTATAACTAACACACGGGTTCATTAACCATTCTAGGTCATATAGCATATCTTCTAGACAAACCACAAAATTCACGACAGGTAGGTAGTTCTTTAAAGCATGAATCATATATAATTCCCCAATTAAATGCCGACATCTCCCCTGAACATTCAGATTATATAAATATAGATACGTTGCCTTGGTGGAGGGTTATTCTGACAAGTGGGAAAATATCTCCCCGCGAAGCTGATGGTCAATTTCGCCAAGCAGAAATGTTGCGAGAGGAGAATGTAGTTGTCCTGGAGGGCCATCTAGTTGATATGGACGAATACGGATGGTTTCCAGACGAAATAAATTATTAAGGTGTCTTTTCTATAATCATTATCATACATTATTGGTATTTACAAAAAAATATATATATAAAAGAAAAATCATGACGTAATTCATGAGTCTTGCTCTATGTTTACAACAGGCACACAACAATTATTGCATTATTATTATTATTGTGTAGATGGTATTGGCTGTTTAGGTCTAGATGAAGTATGCTTCTTACCATTAGGCTTTGTAGATCCATTGGGTTTCGGTGATGTTGCCTTTTTATTCTTCCCTCCATTGAATTTCTTTTTCTTTCTAGTAACATTAGGCAAAGGCTCAGCAGTTTTCATTTCTTGTTGGACTCTTCTAGATTCTTCTTCCCACCACTTGGCAAATTCTTGCTCTTTCTGGATTTCTGCTAAGCTTTTCTTTTCACTTTCTTGTAATCTAGCTTGCTCCACTTTAAGTGACTCTTGGATCATAACTTCTGCCAAAGTAGGAGTGGAGTAAACGCTACTGAAAGATGAATCAGGAGTAATTGCAGCTGCCATGGAGGTTGGCGGGCTTAAACTGGATGAAGGGATACGAATTGGTGATGGCGATTTCTTGACTTGAAGTGACTTGTTGTTATTGGTTTGTTTCTTCGTGGATTTTTGTTTGGAAGAACCAAGCATTGGTAGATTATTGATTTTGTGGTCAACGGGTGGAGAACCAGAACCATTAGAAACTTGTGACGACCAAGGGGCTAAATTTGTCACTTCTTTTGAATTTACAGTGTCTATTGATGATGAACTTGCGGCTTCAGCAGCAGCAGCAGCAGCCAAACGTTTTCTTTCCTTTTGAGATACTTTAACAACTGGACCAATTTTTATTTTTTGTGGCCTTGATTTCCAATCTTCTGGAGGTGGTGTGGAAAGTGGTGTAGTGTTAACCTGAGTTGTAGACCGAGAAGAAGAAGGTTCAGAAAACATCGGTGTTGCTTTCGATTTTGAAGCCCAGTTGGAGAATGGACTTAGTCCATTGACTACTGTGCCCGTCCCCTGAACTGCGGGAGTCACTTTCATTAATGGTTCTGTCTTTGCATTTGATATTATTGGGGCCGTTTTTGATGGTTGTGGAGTAGGAGACTTCTGTTTTGGTTTCTTTCCAACAACTGTAAACCCATCATTTTCATCAATAACCTCCTGAGATAGAGTCTCTTCCACACGTTCCTTTATTAAAGTTTGTCTAAAGTCCATTATATCGGTGTTGATTGTCGAACTCTTTCTTGATTTTCTCTTCTTGACTGGTTCCTTTGGTTTCTTTAGTTCTGCGTAGACATTATCTATCAAAGGCTCAAAAGATGAAAACCCCTTTCTGTCACTCATGAAATATTCGTTGAATGTTTTGACATTGGTAATGTATTCAGATAACATGTTGTTATTAGTTTCAAATATACTGTCTTGAAGTGGCTTGTGATCCATCAATTTACAATTACTCAAGAATTGAAATTCCTTTTCCACCTCGGTCAACACTTCCAAAGGCATTCCTGTAAATCCAGTATCGAATAACAATACTTCCAAGTTATTAAACAAGTACCAGCAACAGTTACGAAACATTATGTCACAGGACAAATACTGAGAATGGATACAAAGGGGAACCACGTTATCCAAAAAGATCAAGTCTGACAATGTTGATTGTAAAACTGATTTGAGATTAAACAACATCAACTCGTCACTGATCTCGATCAATTCTAAAACCTCGTTTATAAAAACATCTCTGTCCTTGACTACAGCAAGAAAACAGTCCAAGAGCTCATGATCACTAATACCATGCAAATGTCTTAGAATAACCGTCATTTGAAATTTCGATAACCCAGTAAAGTCAAGCTCTGTTTTTTCTGTTTCTAAATCCCATCTTTCTGACAATATCGTTTCAAAGAATGCAGACCTAGCTTGTAATATATATGAAAAGGCTCTAAGTTCACCATCACGCAATTTCAATACAACATCACCACAGCCATTGACAAGTAAATTCTCGAAAGCATGAACAACGGATTCATTACCGTACGAAATCTGAAACAAATTACAAAGTGAATTATACTCATCATTGACTAACTTCATATGTGGTTGGAGATTATGACGAGAACCATAATGGTGAGATATGTCAATTTTCTTTCCTGAATAGGCACTGTGAAGAAGTAGCAAAACTGAAAGCAGTTGCACTTCGGTGATAACTTTCAATACTGAACCTTCGGGTATCCAATTTGCTTTGAAATTATCTCCTACTATTATTTCGTTTTTGTCATTCAATTGTAACAATTGTTCAAAAACTGGCGATCGTGATGCAAATATCTCTTTGTGAAAACCGAACTTGATACCTTCAAGCGATTCGAATTCAACGACAGCATTAAAACCCCTTTCGCATATTTCTTGTCTATCTTTCAGAAACGTTAAAACCAAGGAATCTTCTCCAAAATTATTGAAATTCTCAACTGTTTGTGTTAGTTCTACGGAAGATATACTCTCGTACGTCATATTTGTAGGCACAGGTTTGTTCTTTTTGGAATCATATTTTTCATTATAACTCGTCTTTAATTTGTCAATAGTTGAATTTTCGGTTGATATACTTTGATCGTACTCATAATCATCATCATCATCATCGTAGTCATTTCCGTCATGGTTCGATGGGTAAAAGAAACTTGAAAAATATGTATCTTCTTTATTGTCAAATTTAAGCAATTCCTGTTGTTTTCTGTATAGATCATAATCTATCACAGGTGAAATATTTTCAATGTCCGCAAAGAAATCATTCTTCTGCACTTTGGATGGCAACAAGTCAATATCATCTCTGATGAAACCAAAAGAAAGAAATTTAGGATCACAAGTAACTTTGACCACTTTATTAATATTTTCAATCTTTTTGAATTTATTTTTAGTCACAGCAATTGGGAGAGTAGTTCCGCTCATGGAACTCTTTCTTTGGTTGGATACAACCGATTTGATGTAAACGGACCCATTTCTGGTACATATAACAACAGATCCATCAGTGGACATATCAATGTCGATAGCCACCATGTCATGGTCGTATGCTTTCCAAACTGACGTATATTTGGTACTCTTGACGTCTTTAACGTTGAGGGAAAAACTCAAAACCGATCCGTTGCTCAATAAAATCATAGAATTTTTTGGGCCTCTAGTTACAATCTTCTTAATTATAGCAGCTTCAGTGATTCTTCTTGGTTTGAATAAATCGAAATGTTTATCACTGTAACCTTTGATTGGAATTTTCGGTAGTTTGTAATGTTGGTAATTATAGTAAACATGTATGTCATTCAATGTGGTAACCACACAAGTGCATAACTCACTTGTACTAACACAATGAATATCATCTCTCAATGACACCATCTTTGGGGAAGACTGAATTTCTCCTCTTACAGATTCATCATGTAATTTAACTTCGATATCTCCATGAGTGCATGAAATTCCCATTTGTCCAACATTCAACCCCCACATATACAATTCATTTCTAGTCCAGACAACCGAATGAATTTTTGAAACTTTCACTCCATGTAACCCACTCCGTGCACTTCTAAGCTCACCTGACACCAAGATAGGGGTTGCCACAAAGTTGTCCAAATAGTGAGTGTTTTTCTTAGAGGCAACAGTATTAGGAACACCCAACTGATTAAAACTGTTTAAACCCCATACATATACTTGATTATGGGAAGTCAACACTACTGAATGGTTATTCGAAATTGCAGCATCCTTTATCGTAAACTCTTTGAAATATTGTATTCTTTGGAATTTGAAATAATTGTTCATATCACTCAATCCATGTCCTAATCTTCCTCTGGAACCAATCCCACAGGAAAAAACCTCTCCATCTTTACTAACAATTAAGGCATGATTTTTGGAAATCACCATTTGCTTGTATCGTGGATGCTTTAACGCTTCACTGATTGAATCCTCATGTGGATCACGAAACTTGAAACTGTTATGACTCAACATACTTGGTGTAACTCTATCAGTTGAATCTCCCACACCCAATTGGTTGTTACTATTACACCCCAATACATAAATCTCAGAACCTCCTCTTTTTTCATTCCATTCAACTTTGGAGGATCGCAAGCATGCTCTTTTTGATTCTTTGGTATCAGACTCTTCTTTGTCCTCTTCCTCAATATTCTGCTTTTCTTCTTCTGATAGAATAGTCTCATATCTATACATCAAATTGTAGCCATTTTTCTCGTCTATAAACTCCGGAATCCATAAGAGGTCTTTGAAATCATTATCCAATAAATGCAAAGGACTATTGCCACACCTATCCTTGCATCTCAATAACTCAATTAAAGGGGAACTATTATGGAAAAGATTATTTTGAATGGAAACTTGTTGCAAATAATCAACTAAAACTTTAAGACATATAATCCGTTTATGGAAAATGATGTAGTGAAGGCAATTCCAACCATTTTCAAAATCAGTCAATTGCAAAATCGTTTTAAATTCTGGGTTCTTTGTCAATGAGCGTAATGATTCGATGTCATTGGCCAATACGGCAACGTGGAGAACGGTTCTTCCAAAAACATCTCGTTTCAATAACTCATCTTTCTTTAATTTATTTAATTTGGGGACATTGGTATTATTCATAATGGGTGACACTAGCACGTATTCAGTACATTAGGTTTGATTGATAACGTAAAATAAAATAAAATTAGATAAAAGTGATAATAATAATAAAAAAAATCTAATCAACAAGTGTAATAAATGTATGAAGATAAATAAAAAGCGTGGTAGTTGTTGTTGTTGCTATCGCTGTTGTCTGATTTTACGTTTATGAATAGTGAGTCTTTTTTTTTTCTGTTCCTCTTCTGTATAGTATAGTTTAAGCTGGAGATGCATTTTTTTTTTTTTTTTTTTTTTTTTGGTTTTTGGCTTTTGGCATTTGACTTCCGCATTGTTCTTTGCTCTCTTGTCCGTTGTAATAACGTGTGTGCCCGACTGGGGGGGAGGGCGAACAAAACCCAAAGAAACAGAAAAATTGTACCAACGTTTTAGCAACAACGTGGTTTCCCTTTGGATATGCAACTAAATATCATCAGATTTTGTACCATCTTCCAGGGTCAAAACACATGTCTTGTTATTTTAGTTTCGTAGCGTATTATATATTCATCAACTTGATCCGAGACGCGTTTATTGGAGAGGGGGAGGGCTTCGTTGTGTGAACTAACACGTGTAGGAATATAGATGCCAGATTCCAAGATGACCCAGTAAACAAACAATTCATCAAATTAGTTAACCAATTGAATGATGTAATCCAATTGATTGCGATAAAACAGGTCAATTGTTCATCACTGCAAGTACCTTGGCATTTTCTGGTTTCTATCTCTTGAATTATCACAATTGTCACAATACTAATAAACAGACTATATCGCATATGGGGATAAACTTTGATATCAATACTATATTCTTATCATATAGTATATATGTGTGTTTGTTATCACCATTGCCTTGGATGCCAACTTTAACTTTACGATTTCTGTGGACCGCTGTTTAACGACGCACACACTATAATTTGCCATTTCTAAAAGTGACGGACAAAAAAAAAGATACTAGTAAGGATATTATGAACACCTGTTAAAGTCCACCCACCATGACTACGGCAGCATCAACTACCAAACGATTCCACGTACTTATTCAATCGGAACTTCGTGGTCTTCAAAATGAAAGATGTTTATTTCAAGTCTACGATACAACAACTTTGAAAGAATTTAAAGAACAGATAATATCCCGTAATGACGAAGTTTCCGTTGTACGCACATATATTGAACAATTAATATTATCATATCGTGACGAAGAAATCCCAAATTATCCAATAGACTGTGGTATTACACTTTATGAAGCACTTCATTTGAATGATGATATACTAAGAGAAACACAAAATGTGGTAAAATTGAAAGTTTCAGAACATGAAAATGTCAACGGACCTTCTGGTGATTTCTGGAGAGATGTAAGGTCCGAAGGAAGATTAGATTTTTCACCTAGACAAGATAACGAAGAGACACCACATTCACAATCTAATGGTCAAGCCGAACCTGTGGCTGGAAGCACAGGCGAAGCTGAAATTCCTACGCCGTCATTAACGGCTCCAGTACCAACACCACCAAATATAGATCCCATTGATCCAACTAGAATTGCTGTTCAAGGAGGTTCAGTATGGGAAATGAGTGGAGATACCTTTGAAACTATTATCGATCCGGTGACGGGGAATAAGAAGCTTGTTGAACAAGAAGATTTGTCTCGATCGGAGTATGTCTTTACGTTGGAGATTGAAGGGGTAACCAAGAAAGTTACGTTGAATAGTTCACAATGTATTATTGTTGATAACGGGGAACATAGCCCTTATTTGTTATTAAACCCACTGGCCTCAGCCAAATTGGTATCAGAATTCAAACTGTCATCAGGGGAGCGTTTGATGCAAAAGGTCCAGATTATGTTATACACGCCACAACCTACTCCAACACAACCAGTACCAGAACAAGACCAAAGACATCATCATCATGGTGCAGAAGATGAAGTCAATGATAATCTTCAACAACGAATTGTGGATATCGGAACTAGATTTGGTGTTGCAGCATTTAAGATCGGTGTGATATTATTCCTTCTTGGAGTCCGACCCGGCCAACATTTGATCCAAAACTGGTTCAAGTATTTGGTGTTATTCATTGTATTGTTTAATTCGTATGTCATGTTTTTCACAGGGCCAAATAGGATAATAAGATTCCCAGGCGGAGGCTTTGATGGTGTGAATGCAATGGCGGATGCTGTTGTTAGAAGAATGGTGAGAAGAACTACTGATCGTGATTTAATCGTACTGACAGATCCAAACTGGTTAAAGATTATCAAATGGAATGTGGAAACGATCTCCAAAGATGTGATCCTATCGGTGATGTCCATGGTTCCATGGTTACAAACTAAGATCTATGAAGAGTTGGACAACATTGATGATCCAGCAGAAGTATACGAAGAATTAATACGACAACTTGATGGTAACATAGAGGAAGAAGTTGTTAATGTAGGTGACGACAATAACGATACTGAGTAATTGTTTATTACTATATGCAAATATATACAAAATCACCATTTCCCTTACTTTTAAATAAACACTTCTTGAGGACCGAAGTAATCTAAATGTGGCTTAATATTTCTCTCTTTCAAATAATCGTCAATCATTTTCATATATCCTCTAGGACCAATAAGATATACTTCATGGTTATCGGGGGTGATGAAATCCAAATCTTCAATCGTCAATGACCTGTTACGATATTGATCAATTGGATCAGTATGTGGAGCTCTGGACATAAATTCAATCACCTTGAATCGATCACCATAGTTTCGTTTATACTCTTTAAGTAATTCAGAAAATGATCTAGTTTCAGTTGATCTATTTGAATACATTAATATGACATTTCGACATTCCATTAATCCAGCTTCAATCACTGGCATTAATGCAGAAATACCATTCCCACCTGCCAATGCTACTAAATCGGTTTTTTCTGACCTGTAATAAATACATCCACAAGGTGGACCAGAATAAACAATATCACCAACTGCTAGGTCATTATGAATATATCCGGATACTTGCCCACCAGGGATTTTTCTCACTGTGAGTCTATATTCATTCGTAGTTGGGAACTCGGAAATCGAATACACCCTTGATTTTTCAAATTTAGCCCCAGGTAATTTCCATCTTGTACATAAATATTGTCCCCTTTCAGGTTTAGGAATTGGTTCTCCATCCAACGGAGTTATATAAATTGATTTTGTTTCTGCACATTCAGTGTGAAATCGAGTAACTTTAAATTCCTTGAAACCGAACCAAGCCTTCTTGGAGTATTCTCTAACTTCAGCATTGATCAAAAATTGAGCTAGGTTACCATAAACAGTAGACCATGTTTCTAAAAATTCATCATCGACCATTTCTTCTGGAAATAAATCTGCCATGGTCTCGATTAAAACTTCACCTAACATTAGATACTGTTCAGGTTTGACTTGTAATCCAACATGTTTGTGTACAATACGTTCAAAGACATCTTGTAATGGTGATAAATCGTGGATGTTTTTAGCAAATTGTAATAATGTGTAGATGAATGCTCGAGGTTGTCGTAATAATTTATGATGAGTTTCGTTGAAATATGGTTTTAGTTCGGAATATCTCTTCATAGTTCTTTTGTAGAACTTTTCCCCTAATTTGATATTAAGGTCTTCGATAATCGGAATCGACTCTTCTACGATTTTAAGTTGAGCTGGGGTAAGGTCTTTGATTTGATAAAGATCAGACATGACTATGGTGGTGACGGTGATGGTGATGGTTATTCGTGTAAAAATTGGTTCATATTTTTCTCTTTCTTAATTTTTTTTTTTCATTTGTACATAATTGAAAGCAAATTGAAAGTATTTTATAGTTTAAATTAATATGTTTTGTATTTCTTGTAGGACAACCCTTCCTCCCGCTTACGTATATGTATCGTCAGCTGATAACTGTATTTGCGGCAATTGCCTGGAGTGTACACAATACACGCAAGCGCACAATTTCTAGAACCTTAAATGTTTTTTCTTTTTCTTTTTTTTTTATGACTTCTTCTTGTGTGTGTATAACTAAGGAATGTCAAATTTTTCAACTGTCAATATCAAGTCAAAATTGACATGTAACCTTGCAACAAATGATTCTTTTGTATCCCTTTCCATTTACAACTTGAAAAATATTGGTTCAACAAAAAAAATTAAAACCAATCAAACAACGGTTGGAGGAAAAGCACCATTAAGAGTAAGTGAAGAATGCATCCACCGTCTGTGGGTTATTTACGTATCCCGCATGAACGACAAGAATATGGGCCGTTTTTTTTTTAAAAAGAAAAAAAACAATTGGGCATTTATCCCGATGGCATATCTCCTCGACTAAAATTTCTTCTTGAAACTTTCACCATTTTAAATTCACCTTCCATCGTCTGATGAGAATCGCATTCTATTAGCTCAGCCTAACCGATTTACTTTTTTTTTTTGGGTACTTCTTTTGATTGACAACGATGATGTTGATGAGGTGAATACGACTGCTTTGGAGACGGTTGGGTTCTGTGTTTTGTGGCTGTGAACCACAAATGCAAATGTAAATGCAAAGCTGGCCCCATCATGTCAATGTCAATTACAAAAGTAAAAAAAAAAACAGTTTCGGCAATGCACATACTGGTCCGCGCTTGCTCTAAGGGGACTTATATCTTCATGTACTACTAGGATTAGTATAATATTACAATAATCTATACAAGTTTTATAAATATTATCCCATAAAAACTTTTTTTTCTTATTCGTTTTTAAATTACAATATATGTATAAAAAGGACTTCATTTCACTTTGTGTGCAAGCCTCATATGCCTCCTGTTGTTGTATCATCTAAATTGCCCGACAATTTGCTATTGATATCCAAACTAGCACCAAGACTTCCCTCATTAAACTCATCCATTAGTGGTAAGCTTGAATCAAGGTCGTCAAAATCAATGGGGTCCGATTGTTTGCCAGTGATATCCAACAGTAATGATGGTTCTGGAATTGGATGCGATTCTTCTGTGGTGTCCAATTTGGGTTCCTCACTATTAGACATTTCAACTTTGTGTTCTTCTTTTTCATCATCAGGTTTTGGTTCCTCTAAAGTTTCGCTCTCATTCGTTTCTTTTGACTCTGGTTGTGCTTCAGGTTCTACCTCTGGTTGTGCCTCTGATTGTGCTTCTGGTTGTACTTCTGGTTTCTCTTCTGCTTGTTCTTTCTGTCTCTTCTCTTCTTCTGCCTTCTTTTCAGCTTCTGCTAGTTCTTTCTCTTGTTTGAGCAATTCCTCTTCTTCTGGCAAGAAAAATGAACTGGCAATAATTTTTTTCTTGATAGAAGTAATTTTCCCTGTTGGAGGTAATTTAGGTCTGATGTTTCTCTGCTTCTGAGGTAATTCTTCATCTTCGATCAAAATAAATACATTATCAGGTGGCAAGTCCAAATTCTCCCCCTTTTTCTTTTGCAGTTTAACATAATGCGTCTGTGATCTTTCATATAATTTCTTGTAGAATGGAACTAACAACCCGATCTGTTTGTCAACTTCGTTACCATGGATCTTTCCCGTCTCATATTCTTGCAAATCTTCGTATTTGTTTCTTTGGGAAACACCACCGCTAGTTGCATATTGATTGTGTAAACGAGAATGCAATAAATAAATAGGAATCGATGACGTAAGCATCTTGAACTCCTTGTCCAACCCCAACTCTTTAAACCCGAAGAAATCATCACCCAACCCGTTAGAAAAGTCACCTGTCACAAATTGTTCACTATTATCGTCAAAACTTTTCTCATTAAAGTTTTCCAATCCTGGACGGAGCAAATCTTTCAAGAAATTGGATAATTTCACTCGCAAATCCTTGAGCTTGTCTTGCTGTTTGATGATCCTTTCTTTGATAAATGTATACAAATCATCCGGTCTATCAACACCATTCTCTAACAATGACAATAATAAAATCTCTCTGGATGACAATCGATTTTCCGATGCGGTCTCACTGTGTAATTTCAAAGATTTAATCAAATTTCCAAGATACTTCTCTGCCACTTGTGCAAGTGTGTTAATTGCCGCTGGTTGGGTCGTCTCAAACCCAGTCTGCATAGCAATCTTTGCAACATTTCTTCTGAGCACAGAAAATTGAACATCTTTTGTATTTGAATCATGGTTAGGCAATTTGGAGGCAGCATCGATATCAACTTCTTTCAAAACCTGGATTTCAGGTTGCTTCATTTGTGTGTGGTGGACAAATTGTTGTGTCTGCATTTGACGAATAAGGGAAATCTTGAAACAGATCTTTCTAATCTCTTGGATTTCACAGATGTTTTCAAAATATATCCTATTTAACCCAGATTGCGTGGACAAAACAAAATCTGATTTCATTTTCGAGGCATCACCATCGGTCTGCTGTAAATATATGTCAACCAATTTGTTCTCATATTTATCCTCTTCCTCCTTGTCAATACCATTATATTCCAAACCAGGTACACCCCCAGTGATATCGTACTCGAGCAAGTAAGGTTCCTCGTTCTCTAACAAACTTGTGGCTTTAGAAATGACCTCCCTATTGGACAAGTACTGATTGAAATTCGACATCTCGTTCGATTGTCGCAAAATAGCAGGAGCGTCTGCCCTAAGACGGCCCTCTTCGTCAAACAAGGCGGCACGTTGAGCACAGTAGTTGGCTCTTGATTTCGCAGTCAAAACTTTCCATGATTGCAATTCAGGGTCAAACTCTTCTTCGTCTTCTTCGGCAATGACATTGCTTGTTGCAGCGCCATTTAAATTATCATTGTCTTCCTCCTCGTCCTCTTCTTCATCATTTGACACATTACCATTTTCTGGCGGGGCAGGAGTTGCATTGTCGACAACAGTGCTAGGTAATGGAGTACCTCCAGCAGATGGTGATTGTGCAGCTTCCAGCTCCGCCTTAATTTCATCCTGTCTTTGTCTCTTTCTACCCTTCTTCATAGACTTTCCTCCACTTAACTCGTCATCCTTCTTGTCGTTTTCACCTTCTTCTTCCTTCTCTATCTCAGCTCGACTCCTTATGGTTATATCAGGAATGGTGGGCACTAACTTGGCTGTCTTTTTTTGCATCGCCATGGCATGAGCTCTTATAAAATGTTTTGGGTCCGCATTATACGTGAGACAATTACTCCAGATCAACATTAAATCGTCAACAAATTCTTGCTTGGAATGATAAGCCAAGTTCTTTAACTTCTTCATCACCGTATTTAAATCCATTGGCTTTTTTATTATCAATCCATAATTTGGAGCTTCTCTTTTAGAAACTTTATTCAAGAAAAAAGTGGAATGCTCGGTATAACCTCTCAACTCGGTGACAACTTTTTCACACGCTTCATACAACTCTTCCTGACCTATTCTATCATCGTTGGCCCATTTACCTCTATTCTTTCTGACGTCCATAAAAAGATTTCTCAATTCGTGATCATTCAATGGAACTTCTTCACGCTTCAGACTGATTGTCGCGAGTAAATGCTGCAAAGATGTGGAACCAGCTCCCAAGTTAATGTCCATATGTGTTTGACTCTTACTTTTGTCACCACGATTCTCATTTTTGTTGCCCTTGTTGTCTTCCAACTGCATATCTGATTTCTCTAGCTTTCTTCTTTTTAGCAACGTTTCTCTGTCGTATTCGAAATTGTGGTACACTTTATTGAACTCTCTAAAAAGCTGCTCGTGCTCTTCATGAGTTGTTTCCGGTAGTTTGGTGGTTTCCAGAGTCGTTCCGGATGATACTTGAGCTGGCTCAGCGTCTCGTTGTTCATTCACTTCCTTGTTGGTTTTCTTGGATCGGAATACGGATCGTGGGATTTCGAGCACAAGTTGATCTTGGGAATTGTATGTCAACATGGTATCGGATTTCGGATTCTCTTCTCCTTGTTGTTCGCTCTTTTTTTCATCTTCTTTTCCATCTTCGTCTTCACCGTCGTCATAATCATCATCATAATCGTCATCTTCCTCTCGTATTTTTGGTTTCTCTTCTTCGACTTGTTTGGTACTGTCGGAATCTTTCTCATTATCCGATAAGTTGTCCAAAGAATCGATCAATTCATAATCATCGGTAACTTCTTCTATAGCATGTAGCGATTGATCTAGCTCTTTGGTGTTATAGTAGAAATCAATAGCCTTTTCCCACAATAAGTATCTAATATGTAAGGCTAGCTTTCTACTCATCTCTGCTCCCTCTGCGAAAACAGTCTCGGGAGCTTCTTCGGTCTCAACGATCTCATTGATTTGGGATGTACTTGTATCGTTCTTCTCGGTTCTCTTTACCTCATTCTGCTTTGGTTCATCATCACTGGTGTCTCTTGATTCACTAGAGGGAATGTCCTTCGTCTCTACTTGCCCAGGATCGCTATCATCAACCTTCTCAAGAACTGGTTTTTCTATCTTATCAGTTACTTGATCATTTGTTTGCACTTCTGATTCATCCTGATCTTTAACATATGAGATATAACAATTCCCTTCGAGAAAGTTGGTCCATATTTCAAAGTTGTCCAACGACACAAGGTAATTGATGATCTTGAATTGTGTATCATTGAGGAATGCTTCAAAGAAACGTCGTTTGTTTAGTTTCTTGGTCAATTCAAATAACCTTCTGGGATCATTGTTCTGGAATGTTGCAAGTTTGTCCATGGTCTTGGAAAGAAAAACTCGGGATGAAAAATAATACTGAAACTGAATTAAAAAAAAAAAAAAAAAAACTTCCTGCCTTTGGTTTGAGTAAGTTTTTTGATGGTATGTACAGAATTAAAGGCGATTAAACAGTTAATTGGTTTCGTTTAATTGCAGAGTCCTTGTCTATCTTGTGTCTATTGATTGATTGATGGAGTACTGGAGATAAAAATGTCCCTGTTGCTGTTGTTGTACTGTGAGGTTTTTCTTGTGAGTTGGGTTTGCAGAAAGAGAGAGAGTTTTTTTTTTTGTTCCTCTCTCTCTTTCTCACTCTCTCTCGCTTTGGTTGTCTCTACCAGTTGGCAACACTTTTTTTGTTGCTCAGAGATCGCGACTTAATTTTTGGGCTTTTATGGTCGGCAAAATTTCCAAGTCACTAATTCTACGTGTTTACTTTAATTAAAACATATTTCCAAATTTCTGAATTCTATCCTAAATTTATTCTTTCAAAAAAAAGGTATACCTATACAGAACTATGTACTCTGTGCAAAAAGAAACCCAAAATTCATCAAGCAGTGGATCTGGAAAAAGTCAAAAAAAAAAAAAAAATCAATGACGTGATTAAAATTAATAGAAAGCATTACGGCATGAGACTTCGAAGCAAGCTTAGGTTTGTTCTTGTACTTCTCTATCAAACGGCATATTTCTTAGTCCATTCTTTAGCGGTAGCTTCGTATTTCTTTCTATCTTGTTTGTAAATGTGAGCGATTTCTGGAACCAATGGATCATCAGGATTAGCGTCTGTTAATAAGGAACAAATGGATAATAAGACCTTTGAAATAGTTAATGCAGGAGACCATTGATCTTTCAAGATATCTAAACAGATGTTACCATTACTGTTGATATTTGGGTGGTAGATTTTAGTTGTAAAGGCAATCTTAGGAGGTTTGAATGGGTAATCTGTTGGGAAGTGGATGCTCAAGAAAAACACACCACCGGCATATGGAGAGTCTGGAGGACCCATGATGGATGCTTGCCAATGGTATAAATCATCACCAACTGGACCAGCAGAACATGAAGATGGTGGATCTCTAAAAATCAAAATCGGTTAGTATACGTGGGCACAACAATAATCAGAAAATCGTCGTGGATGTGTTACGAAAATGCCCAAGGAAAAAAGAAAAAAAATTCCAGTCGTCGTTGAGAATTGGTGGTCACCAGTCCTGTTCTCACAGTGTATACGCCACCAAAAAAAAAAAAGGTGGTTGGACGTGGCTAATGGTACTGAATCAATCAACTGTTATCATTATCTTTGGATCAACCAAAGTTAAATAAACATTGATTCCAATGCAGATCATCAAAATGACATATCTCTATCTCTCCATATTATTTTTTCTTATTTGGAATCTTTCTTCTGACTTTTTTTTCCTTTGCGTAGGGCTCGTCTGATTCGTCATTTCCAAACACAACCACCGACTATATCTTTGAAGGGGGGACAATTATGGGATGAACATACCTTCCTAAGTCGGATAATTCTTTGTTAATACGTTTTAAAGACATGGTGATATCAAAGGTTGTTTATATATAAGTTCGATTTGGTAGATAAATAGAAAAGAAAAGAGAAAAGAGAGAGAGAGAGAAATCGAAGGTAAAAAAAAAAGAAGTTCATAGAAATTTCTAATAAAAGGCCGCACCAGATTTTTGTTACATCATTTTTTTTTGTCTATACACACACGATTATTAAAATTACTAACAGTGGTTGTTGAACAAAATGCACGACTGCTGTCTTGGTTACTCGCACGACTTTTCTGCCAAATCTGGTCGTGTGCTTTAGGCGAGTGTTACCATTAGAGTAAGATATATACCCACACAGATAAATATCCATTCCGAATGGGCCTCTTGTCACTCTCTCCACACAATAGTCAAATCTAATTGTTTTGTATCTTCTTTCGTAAATATCGAAACTTATGACAGTAGCTTTGTGGCAGATTAAACGTTTAAGGAGAGATATACAATAATATGACAAGATCCGAAATGATTTGCTTTGATTTGACATAATTGTTCCTTACTGATTACCAGGACTGAGATGATGAGCAAATTAGCGGCTATGGGATTCCTAAATGCACTTAAATGTATTGTTCATATTGAGCCTTAATATTAAATTATAATATCCCCAAGATTCGGTATTTTTTTTATATTCTTTTTTTGGATAAACACTAAAGCAGAGAGAATGCAACGAAGTGGGAAATAGATTGGCTTATTATTTTTCGTCACTCTTATTGTCGTACATTATTATATCTTGTATTGTCCTTCCTTAAATTACTTCCTGTGGTGTTGGGGGGACGAACTGAACGGGGGAAAGTGATTCACTAATATTGCATTTGGATCTCATTAAGAGAATAAAAGAAAAAAAAATACCTACACATAGAAAAAAAGCAATGCTACATTAAAAAAGCTTATATTACTCAGGAGAACCCCGGCATTTATTTCCAAAAAAACACAACAACTATCCAGAAACCCGACCGAATTCTTTTATTTTCTTTTCTTTCCCTTTCCTTTTACTTGTTTATTTCATGAATGTCTTCAACTAGATGTTAGTAACATTTAATTCCCGATCACTGAAGAAAGTAAAGGACGATAATAACAGCACCAGCCCCACAACGACAGTGTCATCTATTGATACCAAAAATAAGGTGGTGAAACCGAAATCCCAACCAAGTCTGAATAGTATCAAAGTCTTGAATGGAACAAACGATTTTTACAAGTTCAAATATAGATCTCGAAATGGCTGCTTGACCTGCAAAGTAAGGAAGAAGAAATGCTCTGAAGAGAAACCTACATGTAACGACTGTCAGAGGTTTGGGAAAAAGTGCATATATGTGAACGACTCCATGACTGAGGATGAGATCAAGCTACTCAAGAAAGAAGTGGAACAACAGGAGAGCCAGCACAAACTTCGGAAAAGGAAACCAAAGACAAAGCAGTCCCATGCGGAAATGCAAACACCAACGGAAGATATCAAATACCCTGGCAGTTCAATAAAGCAGCCCTTTTCTACTCCCACCCCACATTTGCAAGATTCGGACAATGAAGATCCATTGGGTGAATTTGCTTATACTTCAAACCTAAGATCCACGAGCAATCCGGCTCTGCCATACCCAGCATCTCGAAATTCGCCTACTATTCAGAATTTAATAAACCCCATAGAGCCATTGGAAAGACTACCTCCATCTCCACAAACTATCATTACACTAACTGAACCAACAAAATCGATTCAAGGTGTATCTGACAGCATAAGTCCTAAAACTACAGGCCCAACAAGTCCTTTCGCAGTTGATAGAACCACCCCGGCACTATTCCTAAACTTCCTACGGGATCTCAGTGCCTTAGAAGGTCAGCACGGTACAGGAGAAGCAGGTAAAATTGAAGAACTTGAAAAAGCAGAGAGTCCTGAAATACAAGATATGATGGCATCACCAGATTTCAATTCAATGTTGGAATCGTTTGAAAATTCTACACAATTACTCCACTCGCCAAATTTGACATACACGGATTTGATTTCCGGTTTGAATTCCTTTTTCCACCAAGAAACGCAAATTCCACCTTCTCCGATCTATATTCCGGAGTTGGCAGACCCTACTTGTTCATATTTATATAATTATTATGCTGAAGTGTTATCCAAAAAGATTTCTATAGCACCAAGTTCACAAAATGATTCGAATTCATACCAGAAAGTTTTCCTACCGTTGGCCCACAAAGATAAAGGTGTGTTCTTTGCTATTTTATCCTGGGCTGGGTTCCATCTCGGAGGGCACTGGTCGGACGAAGGGGTTAAGTATTTGGAGTATGCCATAGACCACTTGAGCAGAACACCATTGGAGCGTTCTGGACATGACAGACAGACGATCTTGAATAACTTAGCTACATTGATGATATTGTGTGCCGCAGAGATTTGTAAAGGGGATGTGAAAAACTGGTCTTGTTTCCTTCACTCAGGATGGAAATTACTTGTTAAGAATGGTGGTATATTGAACTTTAACCAGCTGAAAGAAGAACATTGGTTGATTTCCAACTTCGCGTACCATGACCTATTGGCAAGTTCATCAATTGAAAGGGGTACTTATTTCCCTTCTGAAGAGTACGATTTTATATTCCAAGATCGTGAGGGCTACTCCATGGGTAATTTAAATCCCTTGCTAGGGATATCAAAAAAATTGTACAGGATTATTGGTGATATTTCTACTTTGCTTTATGAAAGTAAAAAGGAAATGGAAGAGTTTTATAATCGAGAGTTCAAGGGAACTCCTCCAGATAGTGCAGAAAAAGAGAACGATAAAGCAGATGAGGATCGTTCTGAGAGTGGATCGGAAATAAGTGACCATGGAATGGTGGGAAACATTTTGTCCCTGGTTATTTCCAAAGTTCGTAAATTGGAAAAGGAAATTGATGAGTCTAAACCAGCGGCACTGGATTTGATGGATTTGACGGATCAAGAATTGGAATTACAGTTGACATTATTTGAAGCATTTCAATTGAGTGCCAAATTGTTCTTGAGACAATCAATCATGAAGTGCAATCCATCAATGTTGGAGAGTCAAGAGTTGAATAATGATTTGATTAAATGTTTAGATATTTTGGTGGGGACATCAGTGCAGGCTTCATTGGTTTTTCCTATCTTTATATCGGGTATTCATTGTGTTTCCAAATACGATCAAGAGCTGATGAGACACAGAATAAATAAGTTCATCAAGCTCTACGGGCTTTGGAATGTGTCAAGAGTTAGTTTTGTGTTGAATAAGATATGGAAGGAAAACCCCGATGGAAATAAAGTGGTTGACTGGCATAATCTGTTGAGAGAATTGGGCTGGGATATTAACTTTGCTTAAAATGTATAGACGCTACCAAATAAATTCACGTGACATTTGTTTTGTACTTTTTTTTTTTTTTTCTCCTTGCTCTTCCAATTATTTTTTTTTCGTCGTCCTCTGGTTCACTCTCTCTCTTTCTCTCTCGCTCATCTCATCAAAAAATTTTCGTCCTCCTTTTTATTATTGAAAAAAAATTCTTTCCTTTTGGTTGTAAATAGATAATCACCACAACCTTCATCAAAACATGGCCGGATTAGACTACCTCCTTTTTGAAGAAGCCACTGGATATGGTATATTCAAAGTTTTAATTCAACAAGATGACATTGCTTCTAGGCTGAAAGAAGTTCAAGAAGCTGCTAACGATTTATCCAAATTTTCAAAAATGGTTGAATTGGTTTCCTTTGCCCCATTCAAAGGTGCCGCTCAAGCTTTGGAAAATGCTAACGATATTTCTGAAGGTTTAGTTTCTCCTTATTTACAATCTGTCTTGGAATTAAACTTGCCAAAATCTTCTTCTAAAAACAGACTTAGTTTGGGTGTCAGTGATAAAAACTTGGGTCCATCCATCAAGGAAATTTTCCCAAACGTTGATGTTTTATCTAACGAAATTGTTCAAGATTTCTTGAGAGGAATCAGAGTTCATGGTGCTAAATTGTTCAAGGACTTGCAAGAAGGTGATATTGAAAGAGCCCAATTAGGTTTAGGTCATGCTTTCTCCAGAGCTAAGGTTAAGTTTTCTGTTCAAAAAAATGATAACCATATCATTCAAGCCATTGCTTTATTGGATCAATTAGACAAAGATATCAACACCTTCGCTATGAGAGTCAAGGAATGGTACGGATGGCATTTCCCAGAATTGGCCAAGATTGTTCCAGACAACTACAGTTACGCCAAATTGGCCTTGTCTATCAAGGACAAAGCTTCTTTAACCGATGAGTCCTTGCATGATGTTGCTGCTATATTAAATGACGATTCTGGTTTATCCCAAAGAGTTATTGACAATGCTAAGATTTCTATGGGTCAAGACCTTAGTGAACAAGATATGGATAATGTCATAACTTTTGCTCAAAGAGTAGTGAATCTTTTCGAATACAGACAACAATTATACAAATACCTTACCGATAAAATGCATACTGTTGCTCCAAACTTGTCTACTTTGATTGGTGAAGTTGTTGGTGCCAGATTGATTTCCCACGCTGGTTCTTTGACTAACTTGTCCAAACAAGCTGCTTCTACTGTGCAAATTTTGGGTGCTGAAAAAGCTTTGTTTAGAGCTTTAAAGACCAAAGGTAACACTCCTAAATATGGTTTAATCTACCATTCTTCATTCATTGGTAAAGCTAGTGCTAAGAACAAGGGTAGAATTTCCAGATACTTGGCTAACAAATGTTCCATTGCTTCCAGAATCGATAACTATTCTGATGAACCAACCACTGCCTTTGGTGAAGTTTTGAAACAACAAGTTGAAGACAGATTGAAATTCTACGATACTGGTTCTGCTCCAATGAAGAATGCCGATGCTATTAAAGCCGCCTTAGCTTTAACTGGTAAGGACGCCACTGAAGAAGATGATGAAGAAATGGAAGAAGTAGAGGAAAAGAAGGAAAAGAAAGAAAAGAAGGAAAAGAAGGAAAAGAAGGAAAAGAAAGAAAAGAAGGAAAAGAAGGAAAAGAAGGAAAAGAAAGATAAGAAAGAAAAGAAGAGAAAATCTGATGATGGTGAAGAAACTCCAAAGAAAAAGAAGAAGAAGTCAAAGGATTAGATAGTTTGACATGATTTGTGTACATTAATAAAGAGTCTTATTTTGTAAATAAACCTAAAGAGAACAATAGTAATGAATGAAGCTTGCAGTTCCCATGTATTAGTTACTTATAAAAAAAAAAACAAGAAAAGTATTTAACAATAAAAAAAAGGAATAAAAACGTAAACTATAGAGTGTAAAATCTCATCCTCGCCTTTAAACGTCACTTTCATCACTTTTTATCCGGTTTATCTTTCTCTTTCTCAGGTTTATTATCTTTTTCCTTTTTCCCATCAGCACTTCCACCGCCTCTTGACATCATATTTCCCATTATTTTAAACGTTCTGGATATCTCACTGGTATGGCCTTCAGGAGGAACTTTTTTGGTGTTTGGGAAATGATTCTCAACAAATTGTTCCAACGATTGATTGAACGGACCAACCAACGGGTCGGCCTGACTGGAAATGATACCTTTACCTTCAGAGTCATATACTTTATTTTGAAACTCTTCTTTAACTGTACCCAAAGCACTTTTTGTAGGTTCAACAAAATTCTTATTTACAGAGTCATTAACTGATACAATCCCCCTTTGAACCGTCTCAACAGTACTACTAACAGGTTTTGTAATTGGGTCAGTTAAATCTTGTACTTCGGTAGTTTGTAGACTTGGGAACCATTTATCAATTTCTTCAAGGACTCGATTGGTATAGATATCACTTTTACCAACAACATATTTCATTGGTTGATAACTTCTAGCGAATGAAAACGAATTCCCCATGATGGAAAATACACTTTTACTTAAAGGGATTAATTCAATAGCATTTTTAGTGGATGTCAAAAGTGGATAATTTCTTAAATGTTGCAAAGTAAGCAATTCATCAGTTAACACAGGTTCGACGGCCGGTTTCAAATTATTACTTGCCCCTTCAATGGGTGACGAAGGATTGGGATTGTTTTGCAAAGTAGTAGAATTTGGTTTATTAGCAGACATAAGGGAATTTAGTATATCTAAAACAGTGAGGAAGCAAACTAATATAAGAAAAGAAAGGAGTTCACGAGTTGTACTCATGAAACAACTTTTTTGCAAAAAAAAAAAAAATAAGTTTGCAAGACGATATATGACCTAGTCTATTAAATTTCTTTTTTTTTTTTTTAGCTGCGAAAAATTACAAAAAAATGCAAATTATAGATAGATCAAGAAGAAAAATCTTTTTCATTATCCTAATGTAGTTGTACAAAAAAAAATACAAATCAATAAATTTCAATCATTGTACAATTACTGATGATGGTCGTCTGTGTGATGTCCATTTCTTCCTTCTTCTTCTTGTTCTACCAAATACCCTTCATGCTCTTCTTGAATTAAGAGGTTCATCCTATGCTGGGTGTCATCAAACAAACTAGGCAGATATTGCGATATCAAGTAGCTTTCCAACCCTTGCCTTCCACCTTCACCTCCACCCTCAGATTCTCCTAGTTGTGGTTCAGGAAACATCATGTTGAAATCTGATACCTCTAGTTCAGTTGGTGAACCAAACGATGACGAATGTGTGTCTTGATAAACATGTTCTCGCAAGTTTAAACTTAGATCTTGCTGTGGGAGTATTTCTTCTGTTGTTGGCTGTACGACTGTGGAGTTTGACACCATTCTTAAACTTTGCTCTAACCTTGAAATATCTGGAACAGATATTTTTTTCTTCACCTTTTTATTCTTTCTTACTTTATTAGGCCTTTTCTTGATTGTTCTACCATTAGTTGTCCTTACACTTGATCCCAATTCAAAAATTTTTGTATTTGTATCTTCTTCAGCAATTCGGCTTTGTAAAATCCCTTCATCTTCACTGAATCTCATATTACTGACAACCAATTCAATCTCATCTTTACCAAATATCATTTTTCCATGACCATGCATATTCCCTTGTTGCAGAGTTTCGTTTTCTTCATCTTGAGAATTGATGAACAGTTTTTCATAAAAGCATATATACAAAATCTCATGCACGATAGCTTCCGTATGTTTCACCTTGTGTCGGATTGAATTTACATTCACGTCTTGCAATTTAAACCCCAAATCTCTAACCACATTAATTAACACCTGAATTCGATCTTCCTTTTTCAAATGATCCGGTTCTGTATGCACAACATTCGCGGGCCACCAATCGGGCTTGATATCTTTTTTGGTGTATGGATAGTATTTCTGTTTTTCCGGCTCAAGGATCTTGATCCATGATTTGGCAATGTCTTTACATACGTTTTGATTTAACGAGTTAAACAAATCCCGCAATTGTGTTGCTACTTCGTGATTAGTTTCTGGTGATTTTGTTAATGTGATCGTTTTTGTATGGTTAAGAACCGGTAGGATATTACTTAACGCTCGGCCCAAGATGATCTTAATGTCGTTGGTTTGGGGTTCGGTGAATTGATTCGAGAAATGGAAATTGAAATCAGTGGTGGGTGAAATTCCTTGTGTAATTAGCATAAAATTGATTAGCTTTTCTTCCGATAATTTGTGAAGTAGTTGGACAACCTTCCCAATTTCAGGGACTATATAGGTTGTCATTATTTGCGTTTTTATTTGGGAAAGCAACATTTTGCCCAATTATTAAACCTGTTTCCTCGAAGTTGTTTTTATATTTGATGAGCTATCAGCTCGTGTCTCAAAGGCTAATTCTGCAAATTAGTTTCGAGTCATGGGTTCGGGTAGTAATGTGGGTGAAGTTTGTTTCATATTTGTTGATAACTGTATTTGCTTAAAAAAAAAGAAAAATTATCTTGGATTACGAACTTAACCGAACCCTTGCGATTTGAAGTTTGTTTCATAAATTTTTGATTCAACAAAAGTTAATCCGATCTCAAACATGTCGCAAAATGAACATAACTCCAAAAACGGAAATATTTTTGGAACCGCGTACAATTGGCCTAAGTATTGATCGATTACAATTCTAATAGGTCAAAAAACTTCGTTTATTGTAAAAAAATATAAATATAAATACATACAATATCCCGTTTATTTAGCTTTACCAATTTAATCGAAACAAATAATCAATATCTTTTTCCAAATTGGGGCCTTTTGGAATCTTTCTTTTTCTTCTAATTTCTCTAATGCTAATATTTCTGGATCACAAACAGCTCTACCAGTGTCGATATCAATATCTTCAACCTTCTTGTATAATTTCCAGTTCTTGGTCCAGATCTTATGAGCAATGTAAAAAGCCAAGAACACTGGAGCACCCAAATAGTTTTCAAAGAATGAGTTAGCATTTGGCTTGCCATCACCTCCCAATGGCCACAATGAAACCCAAAATTGTGCAACCAAAATCAAACTGTTAATAATTATCGAACAATAAGAACCCCAAATACCTGTTGGAGCAACAAAGGATAAAGTGTCTAAAGAAATACCTCTGTATTTCAAAGCAGCTCTGAAACGAACATGACAAACACAGATGAACAACCAACAAATAATAAAAGAAATACCGGAAATAGACAACAACCAAGTGAAAACGGTTTCTTGTTTTTCATATGCGGCAATGAATCCAAATGCACCGGCAAACAAAGAAATAATCCAAGCTCTGGTTGGTCTACCTTTTTTGTCGACGTAGTCCAACCATTTAGGACCCAAGCCTTGTTCAGACATCGATTGCATCAAACGAGGAGAACTGTACATAGCAGCAGTAGCAACTGAAGTGACAGAAATTAAAATAACTGCGTTGATAATGTGTGGAAGAACTTTAACCCCATTCATTTCAGCAGCAAGGACATACGGTGAAGCATGAGAACCACCACCGCCACTTCCCATCAAACGTGGATTATCTTTACTGATCAACAATCCCACTAAGGTTAAGGAACCAAGGAAAAGGACAAAAACTTTAATGTAAACCATCTTAGAAGCAGCTCTAATGGAAGATCTTGGGTTGGTAGTTTCACTAGCAGCAAGAGCAATAAACTCAGAACCACCCAAAGCAAACAGCGATGTGACAAAGACAGATGCTAAACCTTTGAATGAAGTGAAAGGACCAGGGTTATGGTAGTATCTTCCCCCAATGAATCCAGCTGGACCTCCACCAACATCAATAATTATTCCGAAAATAACAAACCCAACCAAAAAAATAATCTTACAAGAATTGAAAATCGATTCAGCAATGGCATAAACTTTGGCACCTCCTAAATTGATCAAAGTCACAACCACAAAGAAAATTGCCACAAACACATCAGGATTAATTGAAGTAGTCCAGAAAGAGATTGTCATGGCAGCAGTAACTAATTCCAAGGCCAAAACACACATCCATTGGATAGCATAGTTCCATCCTATGGCAAATCCCAAACTTTCGTCAACAAATTTTGCATAATATGATTGGAATCCACCTGGAAGACCAGGATAAGCAATGGCCATCTCACTAAGGGAATTCACCGTAGGCGTAAGCATAATGACACCAGTACAAAAGAATGCAATCAACATTCCCATCGGGCCGGCTTGACGTAATTTACTACCAGATGCAACAAGCAAACCTGTTCCTAAACCGGTGGATAAGGAAATAATACGTAATTCCATTTTTGATATGCTTTGAACCTTACTTTCAGAGGAGCTCTTCCCTGATGCTCGTTTGAAGGAATCAAAAAAGTTGTGAACAAACCCTTGGTTTGAGGATGATGTTGTAGATGTTGATCGTGATAGACTTGCATCGAAAAGTTCGTCCAGGTTGACGACTTCGACTTTGTTCATCACTGGACCTTTTTCATTAAACATTGATGCAATTAAATAAATGAACTAGTGGGAACTCAAGTGGATAATGATATTGAAAAAAAAAAAGGAAAGCCAAAACGAAAACAAATAACGATGTGGCAATAACAAGTAGGCAGTTAACTGAATGATTGAATGGCAAGCGTAGATAGAAACCAAACAGAAATATATAATAAACAAATATGCTTCCCTAGAAATAGAAAACTATACTTTATTTTTTTTTTAACGAAGCATTACAATAATATGGGGAAACCTTTCAGGGTATTTATAGAAGAAAAATATTGCAAAATGCCATAAACCAATAAACCACTGAAATTACAACTCCGAAGCTATAAGGCAAATTTTGCAGGTAACAAAAAAGAAAAGAAACACCTTTCCTGTATATTGTTCGGTACATCACAAAAAGCTTCCAGCAACAAGGGAGAAGAATTTTTTTTTTCTTTTTTTCTGTTGCGCTGTTTTGGTGGTATTTTTGACTTCTCTAGTACGAGGTGGGGCCTTGCGCATCCCCTTCCCGTCCTCCCCCACCACGATCTTCCGGCCAGCGCATCTCGGAAAAAACTTTGCCATGGTTCACATAATCACACGATCAAATGATCACACCAGACAGTATACGATAAACTTGCTATTGAACAACTATACCACACAGTCGGAGTTACATTATTGAATGTTCTAGACATAGCTCATAGTGGGATATTTATTGTCGTCCCATAAAAAATATCCTAGTGGTTTTTTTCGAGATCAAACGTTCCTAGTTCAGAGTTAAACTAACCTCGTGACCCAATGCTTTGTGTAATATATCTCTTGCATTAACCAATTTCGATTATCAATACATTGTTAGGAGATGATTGGAGGCTATAGGAATTTCGCTTGCTGCATAGTTTTTGAGTTATTTTATTGTTTTTATTGCAAACGGCGTTTTGGTGGAAAAATTTAACAATAGGATTTATGGCGGATTTTTGATTTTTTTCTTGACTTTATTTGTCTTGTAATATGGCAATTTTTTTTTATTCTTAAACATCGGCGTATAATGATTAAATTGCCCAGATGTCACCCCCACCTCCACATTAGAAGGCAATACATCTCGGGGAAAAGCCACTTAGATTTTATTTTGCGAAGAGGAAGGGGGAGGTTGATCTCTAACTGTGTGGCGAAACTTCTTTTAAAATCATTTTGTTGTGATTCGTGTTATTCAGTAACGTGCTTTATTTTTTTTTTTTTTGAACACCATGAGATGATACTATTCACACAAGAATGTTTATCTTGATTTCTCTTCGATTCTCACTTGATGGAAAACACGGAAGTCCAGAACCATGAAATATCTCTTATCTATCTATGTAAATCTAATTAATCTCCATCTTAGCGGATATTGAGGAAATTTTCATGTTTCACGTTGATGCGGTTACCCACCCAATGGAAAACTTAGCTTCACTCCGGAAACCGACACCGGATGTTTATGTTGGAACTTCATTGCGTCATAGTTTAAGTTCATCGAATTTTGCGGCGCAAAGGAAGGAAAAAAATCGGTTCCAAATATTGCGCACGAGATACCAAAGAAGAACCAGTCTATAGGTCCAGTAATTACTCTCTCGCCAAGTTGCCTTAATTTAAAAGGTTATGATCTAAATGATAAGAGGATATTTTTTTTAGAAGCTTAAGGGGCAGACATAATCTAGAAATGAAAGAACCGTTTTCTTTCTATTATTGGGATCCAGGAAATTCAAAATATTTCCGAAGTTGCGGACAGTTTCCCGCTCACTGGAGCATTGGCATTACATAAATAATCGAATAACAACTTAAAGGACATACGGAAAAGATATATATTAGGTATGATATTTTAGTGGAATGTGCTTGATGAATACGTTGATTTACAAATTGAAAAGAATTATATAAACCAATAGTGTTCACAAAAGCAAACCAATCTATCGAAAACACTACCAAGCTGTGGTTCACGTGAGATTAGAACAGTCCGTCCATCCATGAACACCTCTCTAACTTTTTCAGCTTCGTCAAGAGTCACTCGCCAAGAGTCTCACCCCTCTATTAACTTCAAAATTTGTTCTTTTGGGTTGTTTCGGAGTAAATAATCCAAATTTTGGCTCGTCTCACCATTCCTTGTTTTGAGGTGGGGTTTGCTTGGTAGTAAGCACATTATTGTTATATGGATCTACAATAAGGAAACGCAAAAATTTTCTGTAACCACGCTTGTTTTTGTCCTTCAATTCGATTGGTTCTTAAATTATCGAAAGTTGTAAAGTCAATCAGATTTTCAAAAACAGGAACACCGGCCAACTTTGGAATAAGTTCACGCAACAACTCTATTCTCCATTGATATTCCATCAGCTTCATGGTACGTTCTTATTCCTTATAGAAATCTAAAATCTACCTATTATAATATTTGACACAAGCATTTTTGCCATTAGATATTGTGATACCTATAAACTCCTTGGATGCCTACGTTGCGCAACAAAATATTTTCTTTCAAAATATGACAGTCCAAGAATGAGAAATTTCTTCCATTGAGGTGATGTCAAGCGGGGTTTAGTATTTAAACAATGAACCTTTCGTCACTAAGGAGAAGCGCAAGCCAACGATTATTGTTATTCAATTAGATATATAATAATACATCCAATTCGATGATTGATGGATAAGAGATTGGATGCTAGTTACATTGGGTAATCAAATTACTTACAGATTTCCATCTCTTGTATATTTACTACTTTGACCCATAACTAATCACTTACAAGATAACGCTCATTAAAAGGTGGTTTATATGATGCGTTCATTTATTTACAAACTTGTTCCAGGTGGCTGAACATATTGTTCTTAGAAATGCGATTGGTAGCGTCCGACGCCGCACACACCAAATGCGGACATGAAGAAGCAACGCGTCCTGAGGTGTTAGAATTTTTTTTTTTTTTTTTAATTCATGATTTTCATATCATCATCAACATCAACATCACCATCACCATTAGAATGGACACAACAGCTACATCGTTACCTATTAAACTAGGGCCATCAAACTTACGTCCTATTGCATTTAGAATTCTTTCCAAGAAACATGGATTGAATTTCAACAGTGAAGCATTGACTGTGTTGACAGAAATCATTAGTTATAAATTCGGTACGGAATGGAAAAGTGTTCGATCACAACAGTATCTCGAAGAAATAGCCAAAATATGGAAAGTTGAAGATAGGGGATTATTCATTGATGCAGATGGGTTGAGGCAGATAGTCAAAGATTTGAATTCCAAGAAGAGCAAGGATGATTCTAATGAAATTGGAAAAGCTCATAGAACTGATACAATTGTGGATAGTCCAGAACTTGAAAATGACACCGATAATGATGAAATTGATTGGAAGGATTATTTTAAAGTGTTATCACCAAGGGACCAACCTAAGAGTGTATTTGATCGAAACAGAAAGCAATTTGACATTTATTACAAAGACAAAGGAGAGAGTTCGTTGTTGTCTAGATTACAGAATAATTTGCATGTCAAAATTAATTCATTTAATAATCGATATAGTTTGATCAAGGATAGATTGTCAAGGAATGAAAATTTTCAAAAAACCCCAACAATGAGTATATCAGCATTATACTCGATGAAATCTGGCGAGAAACCAAGTCATGAAATCTCCTTGATTAAAAACATGTTAGGACGAGATGGACAAAAATTCTTATTGTTTGGATTGCTCAGTAAAGATTCCAATGGCGACTTTGTTTTAGAAGATGAGACTGATTATATTGAATTGAATCTATCTCAAACATTTAAATCCCCGGGTTCCTTCTATTGTCTAGGGATGTATTTATTAGTAGAAGGTATCTATTCAGCGAGCGGGGGATCCTCCAACCAAGATTCTAACTACATGGGTGGGTGTTTTTATGTTAGTAATATTGGACATCCTCCAAGTGAAAGAAGAGAGAAAAGCTTGGAATATTATGGACATTTGGATTTTTTGGGTATCCATAGACAATTCTCTCCAGTTACCGGTGAAAAGACGACAAAAATCACCAAGAAATACCGAAGAATGTTAATTGAGAAAGAAACAGAAGCACCTCATAGAAAATTTGTATTTGCCCTGGGAAACACTTCCAACCCTGATATATTGAAGAAGTTTTTACAGAAATTGGAAAATTCCATCATCGAGTATGAAGATAACGCTCCAATAGCTGTCATATTTACCGCATCATTCCCATCTACAAATAAGGATTTCTTCAGACAGAGTTTGGATAAATTGTATCCTAATTTATTCTCCAAACTGAAAATTGTGGTCATGGCAGGTGATTTGGTTCTGAAGGGAAACATACCTCTTGAGATTTTGAATCGTCCAAGACTGCAAAACACCGTGCTTACGCAAAACCCAACCACCGTGGCGTATCTAAGTCAAGAAATAATAATTATGAGAGATCAAGTAATGCTGCAACTACGAAAAGGGGATCTTAACTTTGGTAGCGTTGAAGAAAGAAAAGCAGATCAGAATCTAAGTTCAAAAACTAAGCAAGCCAGAAAACTTGTCAAGACTATTCTTGATCAGGGTTATCTTGCAACCGGTCAAGGGTTCAGAGTAGTGGATTTGGAATTTGATCACTGTTTCCGTCTTGAACCGGCACCAACTGTGGTTGTTTTGCATGATACCAGTTTTCCTCAATTTGATGTTACCTATAATGGTTGCAAAGTTGTCAACGTTGCTTCACAAGATGGAAATCAATTTGGTTATATGGAATATTTCCCAGCCACTAAAACATGCTCATTTAAACAGGTATAATACTTTTCTACTTAGTACTCTGTAGGCTACCGATAATCAAGAAAAAAATTATACTATTACATCACATTATGTAGGCAACAATGTTGAATTTATTTGATCTAACGGATATTAATTCAACGACAATTCTCTTGTTTTTGTCAACTTGGATTGGCAATTGTCGAATTAGAGTGGGAAGGCGATTGGATCGCTTCTGAATCCAAACTTTTATGAAAGTTATGAAATTCCTCTGATAGTTCTGTCGTCGGTAGTGCGAATACCACTTTTGTCCACTCTGAATCACTTACACAGAAAGAGGGAGACAACACCAAAGAAAAAAAAAATTAGATCCAACCATCGTATATAATACAAGATGAAATAACCAATACACAGAACACATCGTCACAATAACTGCAACAATGTCAGATTCGATTCCATTTTCCAAAACCAAACATGTCAATTACATTATAGAACAAGAATCACATCGGTCCTTTGAATACTGGCTAAGTGAACATTTACGAATGAATGGATTATATTGGGGGGTCACAGCATTAATAACCATGAATGAATTACAAGCATTGCCAAAATCTGAAGTTATCGATTACGTGTTTTCTTGTTGGGACGAAAATTCCGGTGCATTTGGATCATTTCCTAAACATGATGGTCATATATTGTCGACATTATCTGCATTACAAGTTTTGACTATATATGATCCCAAGCTAGCCAACATTTTACCGGAATCCAAGAAAGAAAAATTGGTTAAATTTATAACTGGATTACAATTGCCAAATGGAAGTTTCCAAGGAGATAAATATGGGGAAGTGGATACTCGATTCGTGTACACTGCGGTGTACTCATTGTTTTTGTTGAACTCATTAACCAAAGAAATTGGAGATTCTGCAAGTAACTTTATTCTAAAATGTTTCAATTTTGATGGTGGTTTTGGACTAGTACCAGGAGCAGAAAGTCATGCAGCTCAAGCTTTTACATGCATAGGGACTTTAGCCCTAACAGGGAATTTGAATCTTATCAATGCTAAAGATAAAGCGAAACTAATCGATTGGTTAATTGAAAGACAAGTATTCCCATCTGGTGGATTCAATGGACGTCCTGAAAAGTTACCAGATGTGTGTTATAGTTGGTGGGTTCTCTCTACGTTGGCAATGGTGGGTAATAAAGAGCAGGTTGATTTGGAAAAATTAGAACATTTCATATTGAGCTGTCAAGATTTAGAAGAAGGAGGATTCAGTGACCGTCCTGATAACCAAACTGACGTCTATCATACATGTTTTTCTATTGCAGGGTTATCATTGATTGATAGTGAAAAATATGGATTTAAAGAAATTGATCCTATTTTCTGTTTACCAAAAGAAATTACAAAGTTGTTAAAATAGTTCTATGAAGCATGGAAATATACAAAATTCAAAAGGTAGGTAGGTAGGTAGATGGACCAATCTCGTCAACCACTTACTCTAAGTGTAAATTTCTTATTGCTAATGACGACGAATTAACCCAAGCATGTTTTCTTCTTTTTGCTGCGGGTATAAATCCGAATTTGTGGTAATACCTTGTGCAGCATTTAAGAAGAAGCAAAGAATGGTAAAATATATATATATATGTCTTCTCTAAATTCTTGTAAGGGGATAAATGCATAGTTGGAATGAAGAGGTAGGTTATACTTGCACAGTATTGATTTCTAAACCTGTTCATTCTTGACATGCATTGCTTATACTAGGTTTAGGGAATGTCGCACTTCTGTATTTTCTGATAATACACACACAGGCATATATATATATAACAGGCCAAGCATATACTGACCAGTCTGCTACAGGAACAGAGAACAGGGGACAATGAGCAGTACATTTTCGCCTAGAAACTGAAATACAAGCAGGGGGCAGAAGTGATGATATCATTATGTGCTTATATTGAGCAATTTACAATTTCAAGGGGTAAAGGAAAAGTGAAATAAACCGTATAAATAGCCGTCCCTTCATTCCCAAAAAAAGGGGGGAGGAGAGCACAAATACCAGTTGTAGCAAACAAGCATTAATTTTCTGAACCCACACCCCATCTCTCTCCCCCAGTTCATCCTCTCGGCCCCCTTAATCGTTAATTTATTCTTGTGATACACAAATTGACAATCTTTAATTAAGTTCTCGACTTTACTTGATTACTCATATGACTAATTATACCACTTATTATCAACCCTACAACGTAACAACCTTACAACTATCGCATTCTCTCTTGTTTTTTTTTTGTCCTAACAATTGATTAATTAATCAATTAATTAATATATGTTTTAATTAAACCCACACATTCCTTGAGTAAGAGCCGAAGCTCCGGTTACACATGACTGCTCTCCTTATCAACACATACCGCCTCATGAACAATTTTAACAATTAAAATTAAGAATAGATTAGACATATATATATATATATTAACAGTTGTTACTTCAACCAAAAAGAAAAGTGATTTCATTTTCTTTATTCCTTTTGTGTAATGTCCACATGTATGTGTTCCTGAAATGCAAAATTTCTAAACTTATTTTTTTTAATGATTTTTATTTAATTTTGTTTGGTGCACGTGATGCCGCTGATGATGCGAGTGATGACGATGACGATGACGACGAAGACGAGGCGAACCTTATATAGGGGGGAAATAAAAGATTAAAAAGGCAGTACATATTGGCATGCAAAGCCTAAAGTAAAAGGGGATGAGGAAAATAGGAAGGATTAAGAGGGAATACTTAAATTGATAAATAAAGGACAAGCAATTTCCCGATTCACATGATGGTGATGATGAAGGTGATGATGAGGGTTGTTGATTACTGAACGCCAGAAGAACTAACAAAGAAATTCATGGTGTCATTTTAGTCATGTGAAATCACTAAATCTTATTTTTAGTATTTGGTTGTATGTATTCCATTGTTCAGAGGTTAGGACATCCAACACAAAGTTTTTGGTGTCTCCGTCAGATGTCGTACATTGGTGTTCAGTATTATACTACCACTTAGACTTATTCTGAATGTTATGTTCGCTTTTACATATTGTATATTACAACTTGATTTACTGTTCAGTGTCCCACTTACACATAACATTCCTTCTTTCAAATGTGTTCAGGAAATTATTTTTTATTATTTATAGCACACCGCTACCCGCCCCTGTCATTTTTGCAATACAATTTAACACGTAGTACATGAATGGAGGGTTTTAGTTGCTATTTGCAATACAATAAAATGACGTTGTTCATGACCATTGCATAAAACTAAAAATGATAACAATAATTGCAATACAAAACCACTAAATAGATTCTAGAATCTCTTTATATTTTTTTGTAGACGATAGATTGATTCTTGGAATTTAAAAACAAGCAATATTATTGTTCGTTTTCCAAGGTGAAAAAACATTAATCAATGAAAAAAGAGATATGATGACGTGGAATTGAAAAACATTAAAAAGTTAATTTACGAAACTAGGCAAAGTAAACAGAGCTAAACAGGATTGAGCCGAAAGCCTAGGTCAAAGCCCAAAGCCATGATCATGGATAGAACCCAAAGACGAAACAAAACAATTCGTGTTTTGTGGCACGTTTCCTTGAAACATTAAATAAAAAAGTCAGTGAACAAACGAAAACCCTGTGATGGGGGGTCGCTTGCTCACGTTTGTATTTCTTTTGTGATCGCTTTAATGGAAACAATTCGTCATTGTTGATTAGGCTTGATAGTCTTTTACGTTAGTTGTTGTGACTAACAACCTCTAAAATGGTGAAAACCCTATGTTGATACTTAAAATCACTGCAACAATTAACGATTAGGTTAACACATAACTTCTTAAAAAAAATCTTCTTACATGACATGAGCCGGCAATTGTAAATCCTCCATATTCCTGTTTTTATTTTAGGTTAGTTGTCCTTCAAATACCTGATATTTGAAGTTACCATAAAATAACTACAGAAAAAGGGGGCAAGAACATGCATGGGATCTCATAACCGGGTATTCTGTATTTTCAGGTCCATCGACGGTCTAGATTTATCTTGAGTAAGGAGATTATATGTGTAGACTTTAAGTACCTTACATTCTATATTCATACCTAAATAAATAAATAAAAAAAAAAAAAAGAATGACGAAAAACAAGTAGCTCATCATTAGTACTTCGACAATCTTTTCTTTTTAAATATATATTAGGTTTAATAATAGGCAGAAGCTAAAATAAATAAACGATTCCAGTTTAAAACAACCGCAAGAAAAGCGATACTATACTTTTTCATGCAATGAGTTGTATTCCTAAGTTAAAAAAGGAATGTTTGTGGAATTTATGTTCATGTACAATCTAAAATTGTTTTACAAGATAATATATGTGGGTTTCCTCTGAAGACATGTTTACGGGTTTTAGCGAAGGGAATGAGTAGGAAAAATGCTCTTCCCTCTTCCTTCGTTCATTTCCGCGAACGATGATGATGTTTCACATGGGAATGTTCTTGGGTAAGAAGGGCGGTTTTGAGTTTTCTCTCTCCTTACTTGTTTTCTCATTGACCTCATTGTTTCATGTATTGTTTCCTGCTCTCTCTCTCTTCACGTTTTTAGTCTTCATGCAAGTTAAATTCTCATTCTTGAAGCTTGGAAACTATTTGGTTGTTCGCTTAGTTGAACATGAAACAATTTTAGGCAATTTCTGTCGGTGATTGTTCCGTTTATATCCACTCACAGAAGAAATACAAGTATCACACGCTCTCACATATACACACTCCCACACACGCGCACATACTAAACATTCTTACTTCATCAATTCATCACGCAATGGTAGAGAAGATAACAACACATCGCTTTAATTGCTTGGATGCACCACCCTTACTCTATTGTACATTACATTTTGTGAACAAACCGTTAAACAGGAACCTCGAATAAGCAAAGCAAAAGAAGAAAAAATAATTGAAGAGTAGAAACGGCCAAAATAACCAAAAAAAAAAAAGAAAAAAAAAATGGAATGATCAGCGATATTGTATGTCGATGTTTCATAATTGAGGTGTACCTGAGGTACACAACCGCCAACATGTAGTTCACAATGGATTACAATATTTTACGTTATGTCCTCTTTTTCTCGTGCTCTTTCTATAATGTTATGATTATCACAAACATTCTTTGAAATAAAGAATCTAGAACTAATACTTCGATGGGCCATTTTCTACATTTTATGATGAGGGGGAAGTACAATAAAAAGGACAGAATAAATTTTTCTTTGGCACGTTTTGGTTGGAAGCAACTGACCAGAAGATATGCTCATCTAAAATAAATTTAGAAAAAAAAAGCAAAGTACATATCACTAATGGTCTTTTAGAGTACTTAATTAGGAAAACGTAATACGGCTTATTATGTAGAGACTCCAGGTGAAGGGCAATAGAAGAGGTGGGTCGAAGAGTAAGAAGAAGAAGAAGAAGAACAAGAAGTTTGTTAGTACAAAGGGGGGGTTTAGAGGGGTATTTTTTCTGTTCCTTTTTCAGTATGCTCTAAAAAAAAAAAAAAAACAAATAGAAACAATGACCCAACATGAAATTTTCAATTGATAAGATTCTCCTTGAGTTCTTCGCCCGCCATGGAAACCTGGAATTATAATTACATTTACTGTGTGATGCGACACAAAGTAACAACCACTCTTCCATTTGGATGACAATATATGTGTTTATTTATTATCTTGCCTTTTCTTGACTCTCGTATCCAAGGTTTTAGTACATGTTGAATTTTCAAAATAATAAAACTCATAGCAATAACAATAACAATGATAATAGAAGTTATGTTCTAGCATTCAGATGAAACCTGTGTCAAATCATCACCTAGTTACTATTTTAGTTTGTTGTTTGGTTTATGTGTATCTAGTTACAGTATACACCCATCGCTCTCTTCCGTATCATTCTCTTATTCTATTGTAAAATATTTCAGCCTCTTCTTTTGGGTATCTTAGATTTTAATCTTCGAAAACAACTTGAAATGGAAATAAATACCCGCCTTTTGTTCTTTTGTCACTTTTTCCCCGTAAATATAATAAAATAGAAGAAACAAAACAAAAAAGAAAGAGCCTGGTTAAGTTCGAGTTGCAAGAATGACACATATCCAACGATCGATGATTTACAGTGTTGAAATACAAAAATAGAATTGACACCAAAAAACACGGTGGACCTTTACTTAGAAGGCAATCATGCACACCATCGATTTTCCATACATTAGGACTGTACATCCCGCCTTGTATATAAAACTGGCGTAAAGCAACGATCTAGAACAATATCAATCAACTAGTTTTAGTTTGTTTTTTTACTGATTACCTTTATTAAATATGTCACTTCACTTCGTAATATACATTAAAAAATAAATGAAAAGAAAAGAAAAAAACCAAAAAAATGCCTATATTTAATTTAATAAGAAATTTATAGAATGACCACTTCCTTTCACTGGGTTCTTTCCCCCATTACCACCAGCACCAAGACCACCACCACTACTACTATGTAAATTACTTCTTGTAATATTAACAGTGGATGTGTTTCCTGTTACACTGCTAATAATTCTTCTCCATCTGAATTGACAAGCATTAGGGGTTCTATCATTAAAGAATGTAGATATTTCTCTCCACCCTAATTTTTGTACCTCTTTTAATTCTCTCAACAACTTATCTTCTTTGGGAGACCAAGTCGTGCTTTGTTTTGATTTGCGACGAATAGTTGCTCCTGAGGCGATGGTAGGCATTATTCCTTGGTGCACTTGCTGAAGTTGTTGATGTTGGTATCTTACTTGTTGGTAGTATGGGTTGGATTGTTGAAGCATGTATTGTTGTTGTGCTTGTTGTTGTGCCAGTTGAGGTTGTTGATAATATACGTATTGTGGAGGAGGGTATTGTTGTTGGTTAGGTTGTGGTTGTTGTTGTGGTTGTGGTTGTGGCTGTTGTTGGAAGTAGACGTATTGATTGGATGGATATGATGGGACAGCTTGCGGTGGACTCTGTACTGGTTGTGGTTGTGGTGGTTGTTGTTGTTGCGGGATTTGCATAGGTGCCAATATTCTGGTTGGTGGAGACTTTGAGTTCACTGGAGGTAAACTGTTAGTGCTTGAAGTTGGTGCAGGAGCGGCTGATGGATGCATAGTAGGCGACGAAGTAATCAATACTGATGGTCTTGGAGGTTGTGGTTGATGTTGCACAATTGGAGTGGCGGAGGAATAGTGATAGGACTTGCTAAAACTGACAGCAGGGGCAAGACTAATTCTATCATTTGGGGATACTAGCAGCTTAGAATTTTCATCTATTGGGCTGGGTATTTTAATTGGTTGTAAGTTTATAGATTGTTGAATATGTTGTACTGAAGGAATGAGTTGATTAGGTGAGGAGGAAGCAGAGTTTGGGTGTACGGAATGTATGATAGGGTGTACCGAAGAGCTGCTGTTGCTGTTACCCATGATGATTGGTGGTATTGTGAATGATGAAGCGGAAGATGTTGGAGTTGATGACGGTTCATACATGTTTCTAGTAGTCATTAAAGTAGTAGCCATATCTAAAAGTTGTTTAAAAAAAATAAAAAAGTACGAATTAAGAACTTGTGTTGTGTGTAAATATTGTAATTATTATTATTATTTGTTATGAATGTGGGTGCAAAAATTTGTTGTTGAGATTTAATTCAACGGAACTTTGTATGATATATAATTAAGATAGAGATTAGACGATATAATAAGAGCGAAACAAAAAAAAAAATATTTGACAATCTGATTTTACAAGGTTATATATCGTTTTATTTATAGTTCAAAAAAAGAAGAAGAATTAGAAACCACATTTAGTAAGTATAATATTAAAAAAGAAAAGGGAAAAGAACTTCATGTATTGACTAAATGTATAAGGTACTAATTGTACACCAAAATTTTTTTTTTTTTTTTTTTTTTTTTTTTAATACTTAGTACTGCAATATTGTAAAAGTAGAATATTTGGTTAGTTTTAATTACCGTACATGTATGAAGCTTTTGTAACACATTTATAAATACCTGATTTTGTGCATATTCTGAATTCTGTGCCAATTTACCTTTCAATTTTGTAAATCAAAAATAAACTGTACACAATAGGCAACTTGGATTAATATGTACCTTGTTTTATATTTTGTGTTTAGCATGTTTTACATGTAATGAAAACAACAAACCACAAACCACAAACCACAAACTACAAACTACAATTCACACAAATCACAAAATTAAATAAATAAAATATAAGAAAAAAAATTTTAGTTTGTTGGAACCTGAGATTTCAAATAAATAAATAAAAAACCAATTTAGAAGCCTTGCTGGCTTTGTGGCTTCTATTTCCGACAATCAAATGATAGTAACCTTACTAACAGCATGTAATATTAATTTGCTCTTTTCGTTTTTTTTTGATATTTTGATATTTTGATAATTTTTTTTTTCTTGCATTAATTAACAATACTGTCTTTCTAAGTTGCAATGTCGATTACTAACTAATCCTTACCTCTGGTTCTCTTTCATTCATTCATTTACACACGGGGTACTCCTTTTTTTTAGTATTAGATACATGAATATCAGGTCAGATCATTGTTGAGCAAAAAGAAAGTGCCAGACTAGCAATGAAAGGTTTCTAGAACAATATCAACTACCTTTTGGATATGTCAGTTATTAAAGTTAAAGTTAGTTCCGAGAATGTATTTACCTCGATGACTAGTTCTCTGTTCGTAGTAAGAATTTGTTAATGGTTTAGTTTGGTTGGGTTTGGGGTTCGGATTACCACCCGATATCATTTTAGTGCGATTATTGTACGAAAAAGTTCCTAAAAAAATATTTAGATATTACAGCCTCTGCGACAACGTGAGATGATACGCACACATCTATGTTTCAAATAACATTCTTCCAGCACAGCTTATGGAGAGACATTTTAAGGTAAACTATTTGTTTCTAATTGTATGGGTTTACTCTTGAGTTCTTTGTTTTGTATTGGTTTGTAAATTCCCCTAATTTTGGAGGACCACATCGTATTAACGGAACAAACAAACAATCAAAGTACAAAAAAAAAAATAAGAGCAAGACCTGTGATTTCTTTATTAAGAATGTATAACGGTTTTTTTTATTGTAACAAACGCCTTGATTTTCATCTTATCTCCTTCTGTCTTCATTGTTAGGTTTGTTATTTCTTTTTTTGATGTTACTTCATCAATGGTGTATCATCCACTACAATATGTACATCAAATAACCTTTCAATATAATGGGAGGATACATTTCCCCGTGCCTTCCCTTTCTATGTACTGTTGAACGGGTTCTCTTCATATTTGGAATGCTCCCTCTACGCATAATAACTTAATCTGTGAGCACCTGAGTTGTTATGTATACTGAAAATCCATTGGGCTCTACGTGGTATGTGACCTGACTTTTCGGTTTTGTGCATAACATTCCCCAAATTTTAGAACCCCAGACGCATTGATTCTAGATTTATTGTTGATCCTTTTTTTTTTTTTTTTTTTTGTTACTGGTATTACGTTTCTCTAATTATGAACCAGGTAATTAAACAAGCATGTAATACTTCTAACGAACCGGTTTCGCTACAATAGCCTTATGAAACTTATTAGGTATTACAAAGAGTCGTACAAAATTTAGAGAGTCAAACTTCCATGAATGAGAGTTACCCATGTTTCATCTTCAATTTCTTTTTTTGCTTTTAGTTTGTTTCCAATTTGGCTTAGGCAGGATATTCTACGAGGAGAAGAGTCTCAGGGTGAGGGAGATGCCCATGTAAGGTGTAATTGCACTGGTTTTATCCGAATCAATGAATGATTGACTATCCGAATCCTAGAAATGGTTTTACTTTATTTTCCCCTCTCTCTCTGTGTGTGTGAAGCTATTGGAGAAATCTTCGGAATATGTGAAGAATTTCAGATTGTACAGGCAATATATGACAAGAACGTATATGTGTATGAGTAGACATGTCAATAATGAGAACTTTCTTTTCTTTTTCATGTAGGTTATGCTTGTCTTAGACATTTGATTTTACATCATAATCAGTGACAGAATGAGTATAATTAATCTCATAGATTCGACGTATAATACTAGTGTGTTTATAGGGGAGAGTGAGATTGAGCCCGCGTTTTTATCTTCCAAATTCTCGCTCTAATTTTAGAAATGTCGCGCGTTACCTTTGCCTATAGCCTCTCAACTCAAGGCTTCAATAATCATCCCGGTATAACATTCTCATTCTAGTTTCAGTTGAACTTGACTGCCCTTATGTGTCCCCCTTACTTAATTTTCTTTTTATTTTTTTCCCCCTATGGTCCCTTAATCTATCCTTTCCCCTTTTTCTTGCTTTTCTTTTTTTTGTTTTTCCTTGCACTCTCCGAGATGATCCAGATCGATTTCTGTTGCGGTGTGGTACCATGAAGGGTGCATGCGCAACAATCCGAACGAACATATCAAATTGGTGCAAAAACAAAATTTGTAAGCATGGTGGTGGCAATACCACAACCACAACCACTTCCACCACTGCCATTATTACTACTACTACTAATACAGCAACTGCTGCTACTACAACCACTAAACCAAACAATATTCAAACCAGACAAATGCAATGTCAAGAACAATTGCCAAAGCGCATACTCTGTGATTTCTAATTCAATAGTCAATATGCACTTATGCCGGTTCAGCTACCCTCGGCTAATACACTCTCCTAATTGATTCAAAAAATGTTTGTTATCTACTCTTTGTCTCCCAAACGTGTTGGTTATTTCTTTTTTTCTTTTCTAAAATTAATAAAAAACAAACTTTCTTCGACATTATTAATTAATTATACTTTGCGAATCATACATAAACGGTATCTCCGAAACCAGCTACTCTCTTTTAGGATTAATTGTTTAAAAAGTATAATTCAAAAACAAACTGTCTTGCTGCTGCCTATTCAAGTTTATCTTAATACGGTTAAATTCAATATTCCCTTTTCATTGGTGATCACGTTATAATTTTCATTGGTATATTTCCAAGAGCCATGCAGGAGGAAGCACGAGACATCAAAAGGAAAAGATTGATCGATCTAATTTTCATCATGAATATGAGCTATATGTACAATAAGTCCTCAATTAAAAGCATTACACTACCTTGCAACGACTATATATATTTCTGACGGTTAGCAGAAAAGCTCAAAGTCTATTAATTTTGCAATATCTCCCGATTTCAATCAAGGACAAAGAAGGACGAGGAGGATGGAGACAGATGAAGGGGGTGGAATGTGTCTAGTTGTAAGTATACCAGTTCATACTTCCGTAACCGCTATATTGATTATTTCTTTTTCCTTGGGTTCTACGTGTGTGTGTGTGTGTATGTATGAAAGGAATCATCGTCAACAAAAATAGCAAAAAGGGAGATATCATTCGATTCATTATTAATCCATTTGAGGCGTCTGGATCTTCAACTGAGCCATATATCCCAACTGAATCCTACATCTACAATGATTATTTTGTATTATTGTTCCAGAAGAGGGAAAAATAATACAAGAAGTAGCGCATGGGTGAGAGGGGGCGAGGGTATTCGATTATCCAGCACTCTTCCGTTCTATGTATTCTATAGAAGAAATATCATGAAAAGTTTTTCATGTCATATATTGCTTTTTTTTATTTTTTTTTTTTAACCAATAAAAAAAAATATAACAAACGTAAATGCATGTCTATAGGGTTGTTATATCTGTTCCGAAAACACACCGTAATAATTTTAGGTTTTATCAAGAATCTAGACTGTTCTATCTCTTCCCTTCCTTCTTGCGATTGCTCTTCCTTTTGTCTTGAAAGGAACATACCGTTTGGAGGTCGAACAGTACATCACTTGCTTGTTGCTTCTTTCACTTTCTTGGGTGAGATGAGGTTTGGTTGAGCAATTACGAAAAGACTAACTTGCACATTATGTTCTTCGTGGGGCCACAGGATACTGCCCATTGGAGAAAGAAAAAGAAAAAGAAAAACAAACTCAAAGTTGTTGGGTGCTAGGAAGGCAGTGCTTGCTGATCTTGTTGGTTGTTGTTTCACATCTCTCATTTTAGTTAAGCTCTCTATTATTTAGTCTTACCGGATTAGCAGTTGGTTAGTTTTGGTTGTGAGATAGTTGATTGTCCCTTTCTCTTTCCCCCTCCTCCTATTTCGTCAGCCTTTGGGACAATCTAGTCAATGTCGAATATTCTATGGCTTTGTGTAATATGCATTTTAGTAAAAATACTTCATCCCGATGACTTAAATTTAAACTTTTTTAACAATGATGTATGCTTTGTGTAACTGTAACTGTAACTATAAGTGTAACTAAAAAGTGGAAGTGGAAGGGTTAATTGTCTTACACCGCATTACATAATTAAACGTGACACAGAACCAGCGTGTGCTGTTGTGGAATTGACAACCGTGCTGCGCACGACCACACCACCATTTCCTTTTCCTTTTTCTTTTTCTTGTTCTTTTTCTTTTTCATTCTTAGTTTAATTAGCAACTTACGATATACAATGAATTACATAACATTCTTGTGCCAGGGTTCACATGATTCTCCTGTATACAGAGATCACCGGAGGCATATTACCCGCTAAAAATAGTCGTATCCCCCCATTACCTATTGCCCTATTGCCTACTGCCTTACTACACTATTACCCATTGCTTTTTTGACATTTTAGATTGTCGAAAATAGAATGAATGTCAATAAATGACAACGAGATCATCATCACAACTCATCTAAACATTCCTACGCTTCCTTCTCTGGTAAGTTTAACTTGACAATACATGTTACCACAAACAAATATTGTTGATTCAGATCTGATTCTAAATTTGGAAACAATCCCATTCGTCAACTTCCAATTTTCTTTTTTAATTTTTGATTTTTATTTTTTTTTACTTTCATATATGTGTGTATATTGCCCTTGGTCTATACAGTTACAAGTCTCATCTGCTTGATATCGCCTCTTAGATATATATAAATATATATGTAGAAAAGTGCGTAACCATGCTTATGTTTACATGCATTTGTATTTGGAAAGCACTTTGATTATTAAACTTTCCTTAGATATTAAATCCACCAGCAGTATTAATATAATTTCGACATTCAGATGCACATATTATGCACAAATATCAACAATTAAAGCAAGCACCTCATATGTGATGTGTTCTACTGCCTTGAAGAAAACCTTAATGGACATTTTGACTGGAAGTCTCACTAGTTATACGTCCAAAGAATGTGGATCATAACCATACAAAATCATACCCACTTACATGAAGCGTTCCATCTGTAGTTCGTTCTTTTTTCCTGTTTGGGGGGTCCAACATTCATCGTCTAGAAAAGATGTGCGTATTTCCATAATAAAAAAAAACAAACAAAAGCAGGTAAACGGTGCCAAACAATACGACTCTTATCTTTCTAATTTTGCCAATTTGGTTGACCAATACTAATTATCAACGTTTTTCAAGGGCATGCAGCGTCGATGTACCAACAAATTCCCTTGATATTAAAGCCTCTTACGAGAAAAATTTTTGACTATATGCTGACCGAAGGTTCTGAGACAATAAGAAACGTACACAAAAAAAAATAGGTGAGAGTGAGGGAAGGAAAAAAAAAATTCTCAAACCCTTTCGAATGGTATGATTCTTCTATTCAACCCTTAAGAAAAAAAAAGAGACCCTTGCTTCAGTTGGCTGGTTGATTTAGTTTGTGATACAAGATCAAAGGGTAAGCAAGAGGCAAGGGAAAAAATATCACTATAAAAAATTATACAATAAAGGGATATAAAGGGTTGTCAAGTTTGCGATGAATGTGTACACACGAGCCTCAAAATTGGACTCCACCCGATTTGGAAAAATTGAAAATATACGCAAAAAAGGAGAAGCAATAGAAGAACAACTGGAAAAGGTGCACAATAAGGTTTAATCCACATACATACATACATGCTTATATATATATAAGTATAAATATAGAAATTTATAGAAACATAGAAACTTAGAAACATTGAAATATCCGAACACGCATTTCGCTTTCAATAAGCTTTCGTTTGAAAGGAGTAAAGAAAAAAAAAATAAGAAGAAAGTTAAAAGTGGGATGGTCTATAGTTTAGAGCCTCAGAAACAGGTGCTGTATGTGTGTACGCGTGTGTCTGTGTGTGTTGATGTACCTATATTTTTATATTTGTAATTTCTAGTACACATAAATTAGGATTTTAACTGCCAATAGAATTCATTTATTTCAGTTAGGAATTTTAAATATAAAAAGGGGGCACAGGGGAAGGTGGAGATGGAAAATGTAATTATTTTTATTCAAATTTCTTCATGTATTCAATTAACAGTTTCATAGGGGAATTTTACTATCATCTTCATCACAGTGTTTCAAAAGATTTATCTTTCTTCATAGATCTGACACCTGTAAATTTTCCCAGTCTTACCCATCGATAGGACTTACACAAAAACGCAGCAAAAAAAATTTTGATTTTGCAATTTTTTTTTTTATTATTTTGTTTTTCGTTTTCGCATCCAAACTGAGCACAATAAAAAAAAGAAAAGCTCCGACATATACGCACAACAATTTCAATGTTCATCCTCATCCACTAGTTATGAACAGGATGTATGGTGTAGATGGGTAGATGTGTAATTGCGCATTTCAGAAGTATCAAGTATCAAGCAAGTACCCTCTCCTATTATTAGATTAAGCTTTCTGGTTTTACAGCTTTTTTTGTGGTGTAGTACCCGCCTTGAATTTAATGACGTATAGGGTTTTATGAACTCTTTATGCATTATAAGAAAGCTTTTCCTACCAAGTCTTTATCGTCTAACCTACAGCTCAAAGTATTGTACTGGTTATGCAATTCATGTTATACTTTTCTAGAGTGTACTTGCTTCTACTTCATGTACGTGTCGATTTTTTATTATTTTATTTGTCCATATTCGGAAAGTAATTTACTGAAATGGGAAAGAGTTTGGTGTTTGCCTGCTTGTCTTGTTTTTTTTGCTTTACAAATTTCTGGGGGTGAGACATCACAGTAGAGGGTACTTGAAAGTTTAAATAAACTTTCTTACCACCAATATTACCGCGTTCGAATAGAAATTGGTTGGTTCTAGAGCTTTATCCTGAGGCGAACATACACGTAATTAATATGAGCACAGCTTCAAACGTGTGTTCTTTCTTTTTTTTTATTTCGTGAAGATGAAATGACCTGTTAGACTAGACAACCACGAGGGTGTGGGTTGGATAGCAAAGCAAAGAAAAATTGGTCGTAAGTGCAATATGTTGATATGAAACATGTAGTTTAGGTAAAATTGTAAAGAAAAAAAATGTAATATCATCATTGTCATCATAGTAACCAGTTGCTTCTTCTTGAATTCTTGTGTTCTTCTTGTTTTTTTGTAATTTTTTTGTTTTATTTCTATTGCTTTGTTCTGTGATTTTTGTTTAGTGGCGATGTCTTAGGTCTAAAACACGGAACTGACCCTTTTTCCCCGAAACCCTTCTAGCTTTTTGCAATTTTCTTGGTACCTCGTTTCTACTTGTCTCTTTTTCTACATTTGTATTTGTCTCAATTACAGTTCATTTTTTGGTGTCATTCCATCTCCCTTTCGTTTCTGTTTATAAAATAATTTCGTTTACCAGATTGCGAGGTAGTGAAGGGTTCACAAAACATCCAGTGTTGAAATATAAATTTCAACTAACAAACGCGTTTGAGTAATATTTTTAGTTTCTTTTTTTGGTTATTTAACTTCTAATTGCTATCTTTGATAAATTCAAAAGAGCATTCAAAGAATTCTTATCCCTAAGTGTGCAATGAAATAGATAAGAAAGTTAGAGGCATCGACTTGCTCATTGCATTGAACATATAATATTTGAGGCAAGTATTCACATAGCTTCTATGAGCATTATATGCAACTGTGCAGCTTTTCAAAAGTATATCTATAATATTATCTTAGCCAGGATAACAAACCGATCGTCTATTTCCTATAAACAAACAAGTAATGCAATGGAAACTTATAGGGTTGCTCAAAATGAGTGAAAGGAAGAATTGAATTTCAGATTACAAAACCTAAAGCGTACTTTTGTATCCTTTTTTTTTTCAAAATTTTTTTTGGAGCTTTGCATGAAATTGGGGGGGGGGGTCTGAAATATAGTCCCAACACATTATTGCAATATCATTATATCCGTCACACCCCATTGACATTACCCTTGTGCTGAAGGATTAGTAAATGTAGGAAATGGTAAAGCTTATTCTTGAAATTGTGTTCTGAATTTCGAACAGCTGATGACCTCTTTTTACTTACCAATGCTCACCTGCGCTTCATTTTTGTTCCTCTAGTCTAAAAATTTTAAATTAGATATACTTCCAACAGGGCGAGGAAATTTTCGGAAGGATCAAAAATAGTAAAATCATGGATCGCTTTGATCTTGGCTAACGGCTAAAACTGTCGATCTTGGTAGTTTTAGTCTGTTGTAGCTAAAATGATTCAAAGGGAATAAAAATCTGAATATATTTTTATTTTCCCAACAAACTACAAAAAACAATTAATTGCTCTCTCTTTCTGTCTCTGCTATTGCAAAGACAATAGAAGAAGCATGAGTCGGTTATTAATAACCACTCTGTTCGTCTAAACTAACTTTTCGAATATTTTCACAGCGAATACATGTATGTAAGATATCCTAAAGAAAGTTTAAAAGAAAGAAACATATTGGAGCAAAACCACAAATTATGAAATTTTTATGTAATATATACACTCTTTTGTGTTCAAAAGAAGCAACTAATGCATGCTAATACACATTCACAAATATATATATATATATATACATAAGCGTGTGTGTGTGTTTGTGTGGAAAGAAAAAGAAAAAGTCTGCAGTTGAAATTTTGGAATATATCGTCTTGGGAACCGCAACCGCCATATTTCCAGAAAGGATCATAACGCTAGTACAATTAGTGGGAAATAACTAAACCATGCAAACAATATCACTATCATCCATTGTCTTCGATATTAAACCAGGCGTGACTTTTATGTAGGTTTAGTGCAAGGATTCCATTGTATGCATGCACCACATAGATAGAAATTCAGTATCTGCGAGAATGCAGACTTAGTCTGAAAATATAATCGGGAAGAGCATTTTCCCATGTTAGCTTAAAAAAAAAGCCGGCACAGAAGTGCATCACTTTTTGAAAGAAGCAAAACAGAAAAAGTAAAAGAAGCATATAGATTTGCATGATCATGTATTGCTGGTAATTGCGAAAATTACAATAACAACGAAAATACAACACACTAACGTACTACGGAGAGTTGCACAATTAGCCAGTGCAATCATCGATGTTCTATTTATAAACACAACCAAGGCATTATTGCCAGATTGATGCTTGCTAATACGCATTGCAATCGTTTAGCCCAAGGAAGGAAACTTCTCCAAGTGGTCAATAAATCAAACACAAATTTATTTACAAGTAGACGCGCAATTTCCTAATCTCTTATTCATATAGTTTACACATGTTGTCTTTTTACTCTTGTTTCTGTAAATGAAACACCCTTTAAACTCGCGGATACGCAAAAATTGCGTTTCTGCCACAATTCATCGTCGCTATAAACTGCCTATCTTGCTGGAATTTTTTTCTTTGTGAAGTCATGTGTGGTTGATAATTATTTTACCTCTTCTTCTTTCAGCCAAGATACCCTCTTCTAATTTTGACACAATGAAGACCGTCGTAAGTAAGTTTCACATTTCAATCATGAAGAAGAAGACTGTAAATGGTTTCATTTTACCATCAAATTTGTGTATTCGGGATTTGATTTTCTTTTTCTTTTTATTTTTGCAGTCATTTTTGTGAGGATACTTTGTGCATCATGTGAGATGTGAGATTCGAATTAAGAGGTGAAGTGCGAGCTGAGACAATCTAACAAAGGTATTTTATGAAGTTCTAAATAGTCCACATAGATACCAGGCAATTATTATGATGATATAACAATCCCATAATATATATATATATATATATATTGCTCATCAATAGACATTTCATGGAATGTTTTCATTTTCGTACTTTGAAGAACTTTAAGTTTTTCTTATTTTTTTTTTATCCAATTTCCTCTTCTTCACTCGTTCGTTGCTAAGAAGTATCTCAACTTTTCTTGTAAAGTCGTTTCATTTGCTTTTTTTTTTAGTAATTTAATGCATATCTAGTGTTAATCGTGCACATAATAAATTAAAGCTTGAAAAAACCTGTGATTCTTGTTCACATTATATGTTTGTGTCAACTCAGCAAGATACTTCTTAGATGAGCTGTAATTGAAACTGAAAATGTACTGAAGTGAATACAGGGCTAATAACAAAAACATCATGGTTTAGAAATACAATCTATAATGGACTTTGAATTCATAGACAGAGTGAGAGACAAAGATAGAAACCGAAAATAACGATTAAATGAATTGGTAAACACACGTCATGTACAACATTGATCTGATAACTGAACTATATGCCGGATCACGATCGGTCGCGCAGTCTGGAAATACGTTTTTCCAGTACCGAGCAGTTCACTTTTAATTAATAAAATAATGTCTCACAACAAATCATTGTACAAGTACATCATTATTTACCTAAATGCCATCAAACACCATATGGATCTCGTCAACTCTTTGTTGCATCTTATTTCATTTTGTTTGTTAACTACATCATCTTCTTATTATTATTAATCCTAATTAATACTAATTTACTATTTTTATTACTTTCTTTCACTTCTTTGAATAGCACACAAATTCAAGAAAAAAGATAATTATGCATCTGTGAAACACTATCTTGTTTGTATCTTTTTCCATAGTTGCAGGATAATCACTTGCATAAAAGGGTAGGCATTCTTGGTCTTCGTAGTGATTGCCCAGTTTTCACACTTATGTTGAACAGCCTAGTACAATTAGTGGGAAATAAGTAAATCATGCAAATAATTTCATTATCATCCATTGTCTTAAATATTTATCCAGGCGTGACTTTTATGTAGGTTTAATCCAAAGATCCCATGGTATGCATGCACAATATGGATATAAATTCAGTATCTGCGGGAATGCAGAGTTATTCCGAAAATATAATCGAGAAAAGCGTTCTCCCATCTGAGCTACAAAAAGCCGACCACTTTTTGAAAGAAACAAAACGGAAATAGAAAAAGAAGTATTTAGATTTGCATGATCATGTATTACTGGTAATTGTGAAAATTACAATAATAATGAAAATACAATACATTAACGTACTACGGAGAGTTGCACAATTACCTCGGACAATCATCGATGTTCTATTTATAAACACAACCAAGGCATTATTGCCCGATTGATGCTTATTAATCAAACACAAATATATTTACAAGTAGACGCGCAATTTCCTAATCTCTTATTCATATAGTTTACACATGTTGTCTTTTTACTCTTGTTTCTGTAAATGAAACACCCTTTAAACTCGCGGATACGCAAAAATTGCGTTTCTGCCACAATTGATCGTCGCTATAAACTGCATATCTAGTTGGATTTTTTTTCTTTGTGAAATCATGTGTGGTTGATAATTATTTACCTCTTCTTCCTCTTCTTCTTTCAGCCAAGAAACCCTGTTCTCATTTGAACACAATGAAGAGTATCGTAAGTAATTTCCACATTTGCATCATGAAGAAGAAGACTGTAAATGGTTTCATTTTATTACCAAATTTGTGTATTTGGGATCTGATTTCTTTTTTTCTCTATTTTTTGCAGTCATTTTTGTGAGGCTTCCTCGTGCATCATGTGAGATGTGAGATCCTAATTATGAGGCGAAGTACGATCCGAGACAATCTAACAACGGTATGTTTATGAAGCTCTAAATAGGACACTTGCATACCAGGGAGTTATTATGATCAGTAGACATTGCATGGGATGGTTTCCTTTTCGTGCTTTGAAGAACTTTTGGTCTTTTTTGTTTTTTGTATTATCCAATTTCCTCTTCTTCATTCGTTCGTTGCTAAGAAGTATCTGATCTTTTCTGGTAAAGTCGATTCATTTGCTATTTTTAGTAATTTAATGCATATCTAGTGTTAATCGTGCACATAATAAATTAAAGCTTGAAAAAACCTGTGATTCTTGTTCACATTATATATTTGTGTCAACTCAGCAAGATGCTTATTAGATGAGCTGGAATTGAAACTGAAAATATACTGAAGTGACTACAGATCTAATAACGAAAACATCATAGTTTATAGCGGACTTTGAATTCAGAAAGATAGACGGAGAGAGACAGAATGACGGAATGAGAGACGGAATGAGAGACAGAATGAGAAACACACAGAGAGAAGATAGCGATTAGATGAATTGGTAAACACACGTCTTGTACATCTTTGATCTGTTAACTGAATTATATGCCGGATGGCGATCTGTCGCACAGTCCGGAAATACAATACCGAACAGCTAACTTTTAATTAATAACATAGTGTCTCACAACAAATCATTGTACAACTACATCATTATTTACCTAAAAGCCATCAAAAACCATACTTTCACTTCTTTGAATAGAACACAAGTTGAAAAAATAAGACAATTATGCAGTTGAAAAACACAATCTTGTTTGTGTCTTCATCCATAGTCGCAGGCTAATCACTTGCATAAAAGAGAAGACATTCTTGGTCTTCGTGGCTCGTGGCGATTGCCCAGCTTTCACACTTATGTTGAACAGCCCATAATTGGTACAATACTGGCTGACCGCATGACACCATTAAATTTCCACGGATATGCGGAAATTGTCCTAACAAATCTTTTTCCGTTAAACATACCTCATCTAAGTTCCAAAAAGGCATTTCCCAATTTTTTCAAGAACAGAAAGTAAAGAATTAACTGACGTGAATGTTAGCAACTACGACTAAGTCCTCAACATCATGGGAGATAGAAGAAACTATAATACTAAAGTTGTATAAAAATGTATTAAAAGCAACACATAGTCGTCGCTTCACTATCTTAGAATACTGTCATTTGAAAAATCAAGTACACTGGGAGTTTGTTGCTGGTGTTTAGCTATGAACCATGGTATTATGTCATCAATACACTTACAAAGTCTTGCAACGAAAATCAAAATTTGGATGATGTTGATGACCCAATACAAGTTCTTTTAAGATCGTTTTGGTTTTTATATTTAATTTATGGATGTGTTGGGGGGGTTAAACTCTCCTATGCTGGAAAGTTTTGCCTGTACGCAACTAAATCGAGCTTGTTAAAAAAGGGACTGTGTTAACAGTCTTACAAACTCTTTACAAGCATTAACAAGTCTTGATTCATGAGATTGTTTAGAGACTTGTGACAGGTAATATATCACATCACACAAGCGGTTATACAACGGTGGTGATGACACAATCTTAAATCTATCCCTGCCCTTTTACTAGCACAACATGAAACATATAATATGTTACTATTTGATTAACAATAGTACAATTCTGATCCCACTATATTGACAAGTCTTGAAATAAAGTGACATTGAACTCTATGGAGCTTCTTGAAACATCATTCACATAAAAAGATAAAAAAGTTCCTCAATAGCTACCTCACATTGTTTGCAATTGCTCAGTATATCATAAAGAGAATGGATTTTACTGACTGAAAATATCAGCCTTGATATAACTTGGTATGTCTCAGAGGTATTGATATTATTCCGAAAGAGATCATCGGCAGAATTAAATCTATCTGAACTTATTCCCTCCCTCCCCCATCACGGATTTATTGATGAGAAGAATCCATGTTATCCAAAGGGATATCACGGATTTAAAAGAAAGCATTCAATTACGACCGTTACAATCAAGTGGTGCACCACATTTTCCAATAGCTACCTCATCATCTCTTTCCCCTCTTCATTATATTTCATTGTATGTCAACAATTCCAATTTTTTTTGACATTCTCACGATAAATTTCCTCTTTTAGTAATTTTTATCGGTGTTTCGGAGTAATTCTCCTCCGAAAGAAAAGCATCAAATTGCAAAAAAAAAGAAAAAAAATTATGCATATAAGAGATTGCTTGTACCCCCAATAACTTCACTTGACAATAGTAGTGGTATTATTTCATCATCAATGGACTTCTAACAATCATGTCCAAATCCAGTTCAGTTGAAAAAACAAAACAACTATCGGACCAACTTGGTGATGTCCATTATAGGATTCTCCCCACTCGCAAACTTATAATCTGCTTATCTTCCTTATCTTTAGCATTATTTGCTTCATTTGTGGATCAAACGAGTGTTACCATTGCTCTTGCTACTATAGGTAAAGATCTCCATGCTGAATCTACTATTAATTGGGCCCCTACAGCGTCATTATTGGCCAATACTGTGTGTCAGATCTTATTTGGTCGACTTTCAGATATATTTGGCCGCAAGATCATGTTATTAGCCTGTTTGATAACTTTGGCATTTGGTGATTTGATTTGTGGGTTTGTGAAAACTGGAGTACAGTTTTTCATATTTAGAGCCATAACGGGATTAAGTTGTGGAGGAATTCAGAGTTTATGTATGGTGATTTTAAGTGATGTGGTGAGTTTGAAACAGAGGGGTAAATATCAGGGGATATTGGGTGCCAGTGTTGGATTAGGTAATTCGGTGGGTCCATTTATTATGTCGGCATTTATTGAGAAGAATTCTTGGAGAAATTTTTATCATATGATGTGTCCGTTTGTGCTTTTGGTGATGGTGATTAATTTCATTTATATTGACACTAGAGCCCAGACTAAAGAATTGAAACTGGTGATTTCCAAATCTCAACAATTTAAAAAATTGGATTATTGGGGAATGTTATTTGGTTGTTCCAGTATTACTTTGCTATTGATCCCCATAAGTGGTGGTGGTTCAACATATGCTTGGAATAGTCCGTTGGTTATCTCCATGTTTGTTATTGGTGGTGGGTTATTTATTGGGTTTTTGTTTGTTGAATGGAAAGTACCAGAATTGCCCATGATTCCATTGAACTTGTTTACCAGAGCATCTTTAGCGTTGATCTTGGGTTCCAATTTCTTCTTCGGAATGGCATATTATGGGTTTACATATTATATTGCTTATTATTACCAGATTGTACGAGGTTTGGACTCCATTCATTCTTCCATTTTAATGCTACCATTGGTAATTCCCCAATCAGTTGTGTCTGTTATATCTGGTCAAATTATTAGTTACACTGGACACTACATTTATGTCGTTATTGTGGGATACTCATTATGGACCTTGGCAAGTGGATTGACGTTATTATTTGATCTAAATACCAACTACGGAGTTATAACTATCGTGTTGTTACTTATGGGTAGTGGAGTTGCTTGTACATTCCAGCCAACAATGGTAGCTGCTCAGAGCCAAGCAAAGAAGTCTGAACGAGCAGTTGTTATCAGTTGTCGGAATGTTCTTAGATCATTTGGTGGTGCTATGGGATTGGCCATTGCATCATTAATAATTAGCAATACTTTGCTTAGTCAGATTAATAGCGAAGGGCCCGATCTGATTGTTCCTAAGGAGTACTTGACATATATGAGAACACATATTTACTCCAAGATTGATACCTCTGTTTTAACTGAAGCTCAAGTGTTGGTTGTTAGACAAATGTACATGAAATCGATAAGGAATTTTTTCTATTTAACCATTCCATTATTGGCAATTTGTCTCATTACAAATATGTTCGTTAAAGATAGAGGATTACAGTGTATAGATGAAGAGCCTATTAAATAAAAAGAATACACGATATATATTTAATGTTTTTTTATTGTAATATCTACTGTTGGAAACGGTTAAGGAAATCCTGTACTTTCCCGCCCAAATCGTTCAAATCAACATTCTCTTGCAAATAGTCAATACCCTCTTCTACCATTCTATGAATGTCATCATAATCTGGTTCATCTCCATTTTCGTTGCCAAACTTGCTATTCATATATTCAAAATAAGCATTTGGTTCATCGATATTCTCCTTGATAGTTTCTTCCGCCTGTTTGGCAAAGTCTTTCAAATTGATATTGTTGATATTGTTGATGGCATTCCATAAATTGAATCCATTTGAAGAAACATGGTTTCCTAAGTTCCAGGCATGCTTAATGGTATTTTTAAATAATGGCAAATCCAGGTTAACGAATCGGTCCCAGCCACGTACATAAATAACAAACACAAGAAACACAAAGAATAGCACGGCTAGTGCCTTTATCGTCGTAATTAAAAAGTTGAACCATGTTTTGAAAGCTCTGATTAAAACTCTGTAGAATATGTAGGCTCCAATCAAAAGGAAAAGAATATTGGTAAACTCTGGATAATTCCTTTGGGCGTGGACAATAAGTGTGATGGAATTTCTGAAGAAAACTTCCAATACAAACACCACTATACTTCCGATCTGAACTATGATATCCTTGATTTCCATGATATTGTTGTTGATGTTGGTAGGTATTGATTTTGCCACGGCTGGCAAAAAAAAAAAAAAAATTGTGAATAACAAAATCGATTTTAGGGTTGTAAAAAAAAACAAAATAAAAAGAAGAAAAACAAAGTAAAACGTCATTTTCCCAATTAGGAAAAGTTGCGACCCCTTGCACGACAAACTCCAAAGAAACACACACACACTGGGCGGATAAATCGTGCATGCGCACACGACCATTTTGAGTAGTATAAATACTCATCGACAGTAAGTAAAATTTTTTCTTCCTTCTTGTTTTCCCTTTCTTTTTTTTTCTTCTTTAGAAAGTTGCATCCGAATTTACAGAAATTTGGCAGTTTATATTAAACATAGACAATGTTCGAATGCCCTTCGCTCAATGAAGGAAGAAACTTGTTTCTCCCCCTTTTTTTGAAAGCTTGTTGCAGCTTATATGGATTGAGATTTGATGGTTTCGCCTATTAAGTTAGGGAAGCTTCAGGTTTCTATTTCCATTTGTGACTTGTCAGGAGGGATTTTTTGGGACCTTGCTTGTGTTATTGGGTAAATTGTTGATAAATTGTTCGGAGAGATTAAACCGTGGTTATTAAGAATATTTTAAAGGTTTGAAACTTTAAAGTGTCCCGTTATATCACTACATTTTACTATGTTAACTATTTTAACTATTACTTCTCTATTAAACTTGCGCGGCGTTACCCTTTTTCTTTTTTTGTTTTGATTATTGACAGGGAAACACTCATCTCTGCCTTGAACAGTGGCTTTCAAACAATAATTGATGATTAACTAAATTGATCGGTTTGAGCACTGGCATTCAATTGAAATGGATTGGATTGGGTATATAAATGAAATTACGTAATCATTAGTGATGGAATAATCGTATTGTGGAATTAATTAATTGGTTTTTCCATGCAAGCCGCAAAGGAAAGCAACAAAGCAAACAACAAAAGGAAAAAACAAAATCAATCAATCAATCAAACAAACAAAAAAAGAACAAAAGTTGTTTTAGTACAACAAAAAAAAAATAGAAGAAAAGAAGAAAAAAAGAAAAATCCCTTTGCAAAAAAAAAAAAACACAACCAGACAACCCACCAATCACTACCTCAACCACTACTTAATCTTTGCTCTTGCTAGCCTTTGCATTTATATAATCAAATCATTTCACGTCTTGTATATTCCCACCCATGTTCTCAAGGAAAAAACCGCCTCATCTATCCACTTTGGAAGAACTTCAACAGACATACGCCGATTGTTGCAACGTAACAATTAAGAATTTGACGTTGGAAGAAGAAGGCAACGTCGAAGGAGCCTTGAAAGGCTGGAAAAGTTTACACACTTCCTTATTATATAAATTAGACTTATTCGATAAACTATCTTCAAAACTAGGACCTGAAGAAAAAACTATATTATCAGAATTAAAAGGAATCAGAGACGAAAATGTCAAACATTTGATCCGCGTACAATTGCGATTAGATGAAGTCAATCGCAGAAAGAACAGAGAAGCGGCATCAAACCCTCCGCCACCTCCGCCGCCATCAAGGGGTAAAGTGGTGCAAACTTCACTAAGACATAACGGTTCATCTTCATCCGGGTTTCCCATTTCCAACGCTCCCAGAGCCATGATGAAATCATTACGTCCAAATGGATATAGCGCACATCACACCCCTCAACCAAAATTAAGATCAAAATCAGAAAAACAGGCATCTAGTGCAGCTTCCGTATCTTGGCAGAAACCTATTACTTCACAACAAAAATACCAAATAGCCAAATCAAAATTGAAACCAGAGGATTTATTTCAGGATTTTGATCAAGATACTTACACTCCAAGTAGCCGAAACAACAGTGGGAATTGGGAAAGAGTCGATTCCAGGACATCATCAGGCTTTTCAAACAACTCAAACGAAGGTCCAGATTTGATTGATTTGGACGATTATCTATATTCTGACGGTGAAGCTCTATCTGGTTCGTTGGAAGATTTATCAATCAAACCAATCATGGATCCTGAAAGAGTAGCGGTTGCACCGCCAAGAATACTCAAGCAAGTAGCTCAAAATGAACATATTTCAAAAAGCACTTCCGATGTTCCATCCACCAGACCAAAAAAACCATATGTTTACAACAAGCCAAAACCGTTGAATATTCAAAAGCTAATGAAACAGCTGACCCCTTCCAAACTGGCAACCAACACATCGGCGGCATCAACATCAGCAAAGCAAAAATCAAATATCAGATATAACTATGTTAAAACCCAAGCAAATACTAAACCAGGAGTAGCTGCCACTGCCAAGGCAAGGACCAATGGTACTAGTGCTGCAAACAGGACAAATGGTAACAAGGTAGCAGTCAAACCACCAACTAAGATCAGACTGGAACCAATTACTCCAGCAAGTCCAACCATGGATGATTTATTAAGTGGATATGGAGACGACAACGACAATGATAATGATGGCGACAACACCACAGACCAAGCACCAGAAGCCGAAGGATCATCACGTTCGGGTTCTGGCTCATCTTCATCCGCAGCACCACCAGATCCGTTTAGTGATGAAAAATCTCGAAACGAACTCATTGCATCCATTCGCGGTATTGACGAAAATGCAGCTCAACATATTTTAAGTGACATTGTGGTTCATGGTAATGAAGTTTATTGGGATGACATTGTTGGATTGGAAACAGCCAAGAACGCCCTTAAAGAAGCCGTTGTATACCCATTTTTGAGACCTGATTTATTTAGAGGATTGAGAGAACCTACAAGGGGGATGTTATTATTTGGTCCACCAGGTACTGGTAAGACCATGTTGGCCAGAGCTGTGGCAACTGAATCCAAAAGTACATTTTTCAGTGTATCAGCTGCTTCATTGGTTTCTAAATATCTTGGTGAATCAGAAAAATTAGTCAAGGCATTATTTTTATTAGCCAAGAAGTTAGCCCCATCAATTATTTTCATGGATGAAATTGATTCTTTACTTACTGCCAGATCAGAAGGTGAGATTGAAAGTAGTCGTCGTATCAAAAATGAGTTTTTAGTACAATGGAGTGATTTATCTTCAGCAGCAGCAGCAAGAGAAGGAGAAGACAATAGTAGAGTATTGGTTTTGGGTGCTACCAATATGCCATGGAGTATTGATGAAGCTGCACGTCGTCGATTTTCTAAAAAACTTTATATCCCATTACCTGAAGATGAAACCAGAGCCAATCAAATTAAGAAATTATTGAAATTCCAAAATAGTAGTCTTACCGATGAAGAAATTGTTGAATTAACCAAGCAAACAGATGGATTTTCAGGAAGTGATATAACTACTTTAGCCAAAGATGCAGCTATGGGTCCTCTTCGAGAACTTGGAGGGGATCTTTTAAGTACACCAATTGAAGAAATTAGACCAATTGGATTTAAAGATTTTGAAGCAAGTTTAAAATATATTAAACCAAGTGTTGATCCTGAAAGTTTACATAAATATGATGAATTTGCTACAAAGTTTGGTGCTGTATAATTATGATAGTTATGTATGTACTTTTTTTTTTCTTTTTCTTTCTTTCACCTAACTAACCTTCACTTATCATTTCATTATACGTCATTATACGTCATTTTTTTTTCAAGAAGAAGATCATTAATATTACTATTATGATTATTATTATTATTTGGTACTACATTACGTTCCTATTTAAAGTTCAGATTTAAGAATTCTTCAATTTCAGATCTTAATCTTGAATTTTCCTTATTTTTAGCTTCAAGTTTATCTTTTAATTTCTCTAATTCATTCATCAGTTCATTATATTTTCCTTCCAATTGTTTTCTTTCTTGTTTACGTTCATCAGTGAAAGCTTCAAAATCAAACATTAAATATTCATATTCTTCTTTTAGTTTTGAATATTCTTTAGATTTAGTTTCATAATCAATTTTTAATTTTTGATTTTCTTCTCTTATACCATTTAATTCTTTATTTAATTTTAATATAGTTTCATTTTCAACTTGTTGAACTCTTTCTGATTCATTTTGGATTCTTTCATTTTCAACTCTTAATTTTTCTTCTTCAATTCTTAATCGTTCTTCATGTTGTAATTTTCTTTCTTCAAATAGAAGTTTATCTTGTTCGAATCTCATCCGTTCTTGTCGTAATTCTTCTTCTTGTTGTTGTTGTCGTCTAAGTCTAGTTGATTCTCTATTGGCCCGTTCAATTCGATCTTGTTCTTGTTTGAATTTTACTTCTTCCTTCATTCGAGCTTCACGTCTTAATCTTTCTTCATATCCTTGATCCAAAACATCCTGAACAGGGTCGATATCCAATACATTTCTAGCTGCTCTTTTCAATGCACTAACATCATCATCATCATCATTATCATCAGTGTGCAATTCTCCGTTGTGGTCATGATGAGTGAAATAATTAACCAATCTTGATAATATCCCTGCTTGTTGTTTTCCATTATCATCCTTAGTTTGGTTATTAATATTCGACATTGATTTGGAAACACGATATTTATTTCTGAGCGGAGTACTTCCCAAGGTTGAATACATCGATAATCTACCTCTATCTGTACTTCCTCCTATTCTTGATGATGATGATGATGATCTGATATTTGAATTACCTAATGATTTAATTGGTGATCTTAATCGTTCATTAACTTCTCGTTTAGGATAATAAACACCATTATTGATATTATGATCTTTCATTATTGAATTAAGATTAGGATTAGTATTAGTATTATGATTAAATTTGTTTTTTGATTCAAGATATTTATCAAATCGAAGAGAACTTGATTTGACAGCGGTATCATCATTACTAAATCTAACATCTTTAAACCCGCGTCCTCTTGTTGATAATCCATCTCTATCACCTCGACTATTTGATGTTCTTAAATTGGAAAATCTATCAATATTACTAGTTTGAAATCGCGATTGATTTCTGGTTCTTAAACTTGGTAATTCATCTAGACTTGTCATGGTGGGATATATTGGCGTTTCGTATTTTGTTCCTGATGTCGCTACTGAAGATGATGATGATAAACGATCACTACCAACTGTTCTAATTGGTGCCCCTTCTCTAGTTTGTTTATACCGCCTGAATAATTCTGACATTATTAATGGATTTGTGTGTGGAGAAGAATGTGATAGAATAAAGTTGGGTTCTGAATTTTTTTTTTTTGCTTTTTTTTGTTTATATTTTTCGTGTTTTAGAGGAAGCGAGGAGTAAACGAAAAAAAAAAAAAAATTGAGGTTTCTACGTGTTTGTCACATGACACGGAGATACACTTGCGAGAATGATACTTTTTGACTTCAGTACTACTTAAATTTGTTGATTTTGTCACTACTAACAGCACAGTATATCATGCGAAGTAGTGTTTCCAAGCATTCACACTTATGTCGAACAGGCTTGTGATTGGTAACAATACTGGTTGACTGTGTGTATCAAACACATATAACACTCCTGCACCAATCTTGTCTATCTTCTATCGCATCGCATCTAAAAAAAAAAAAAAAAAAAAAAAATCTAATCCTTACTAACTTAACTATCTTATAATCCTTCCCCCCCCCCCTTCCCATCCAACAAAGAGCAATTAGAATGGCACGTAAAGGAAAGACCAAGACCAAAAGAAACGCCCAAAAATACCTTAACGCATATCAAATTGCTGAAAGACAACTCAGCGGTAGAACTGGATCTGATGATGATAATGATGATGATGAAATATTTATGAATGAGCGTAGTGAAAGAAATTCCCAATATAAAGAATTTGAAGATGGGATTTTAGATGCTAGAAAATATTTACTGGATGATGTTCAAGTTGATTTAGATGAAGAAATTGATTCTGATGAAGCTTTGGGATCGGATGATGATTATGATATTTTGAATTCAAAGTTTTCCCAAACTATTAGAGATAAAAGAAAGAAAATGAAACAACAAGGAAGAAGAAGAGGAGATGATGATGTCAGTGACGAAGAAGAAGAAGAAGAAGGAAGTGATGCGGGATATGATAGTATTGATGAAGGACAATTGGTGACGTTATCTGAAGCTTGGGATATGGATGATCGTGATTTGGATGAAACCATCGGAAATAAAAGTAACAAGGAAAATGACATAGTATTGAATGATAACTGGGAAACAGAGTCCAGTGAAGAAGAAGAGGATGATGATGAAGATGATTCAGAAGATGGAGAAAAGGGAAACAGCTCTGAAGAAAGTTCTGAAGAAGAAGAATCATCAGAAGATGAAGAAGATATCTTTGGTCGTCCTGATGATGACAATGATGAAGTTAATTTATCCAAAACCGTTGATAATTTACAATCCAAAATACTTTCCAAACAACCTAAAGAACGTAAGAAGTTAATTATTGAAAGTAGAGAAGAAAATGAATTTAGTTTACCAACTGGAGGTAATCAATTATTATTACAAGATATGATGATTGATGGGGAAAATGATGATGCAATTTTAATTGATGAAAATTCCAAATCAATTGCTATTCCATTACCTAAACGTATTCAAACCAGAAATGATCGTGCTGCCGCATATGAATTATCTAAAAAAGAAGTTGATAAATGGAAAGATACCGTTCAAACCAATAGGCAAGCTGAAGTGTTAAAATTCCCTCAAATTAATCAACAACCTGATAGTTTTAAAGATTCAGCTATAACATTCAGAGCTGGTGATGTTCCAACCACTGACTTGGAAAAAAAAATTAATGATGTTTTAGTTCAATCCTCCCTTGTTGATGATTCTAAAGAAGCTGTGTTTGAAGAAATCGCCGTTGCTAAATTATCCGCAGAAGAAATGAAACAAAGAACCAATGAATTAAGATTGATGCGTGAATTGATGTTTAGAGATGAGAAAAGAGCCAAACGTATTAAAAAGATCAAATCTAAACAATTTCATAAAATTCAAAAACGTGAACGTTTAAGAAATCAAGAATTAGTTGAAGGTGAAGATTTCGAAGATGATGATCAAGATGATCATGATGCTAAACGTGCAGCTGAAAGAATGAGTTTGAAACATAAAACCCAATCCAAATGGGCCAAATCAATGATCAAAAGTGGATTATCTAAAGATGCATCCAATAGAGCAGAATTAGAAGAAATGCTAAGACAAGGTGAAAGATTACGTGATAAACAAGTTGGATTTGAAGACGGTGAACAAAGTGATGATGGAGCCGATAATGTCATTAATGAATATGATCATGATGATGAAGAACAGGATGATAAATTAAGAAGCAAGTTAGGTAAAGGGGTTATGAATATGGATTTCATGAAGAATGCTGAAGCCAGAAGAAGAGAAGAAAATAAGAGAGAATTGGAAATGTTGAAAAGAATGGAAAATGGTGAAGGAGATTTAGAACTTTTTGAAGATGATAATGGAGCTGTAAACATAACGAAAAATCAAGGTAGAAGAGTATACACTCCAAGTGCTGCCGTTCAAGATAATGAATCTGTTAACGAAAAAGTATTGGAAGAGATTAATGATGATAGGGCGAAATCTTTGGATAATAAATTATCGAAAAAATACAACGTAGAATCATCATCATCATCAAACAAGAACAACGAAAAATCATCTCCATCAGATTCAGTTGCAGAACCAGAACCATTACCAATTGATGAATCAAATCCATGGTTAACAAGTTCTTCTTCAAATTCCAATGACACAAAACAAAAATCCAATAAAATAACCACTATAGATAAAGAATCATCCAAACTAGCCAAAGCCGCTGCAAAGATTGCTAAATCAAAATTCAAAAAACATCAAACATCTGATAATGTATTAATTGATATGAATGAAACTTTAGCTGTTGGTGATATTCATCAAGATGATAATTCTGAAGATGATGATGATGGACAAGGTGATGAAATACCTACAATGTTTAAACAAAAGGATCTCATTAAACAAGCATTTGCTGGAGATGATGTTGTTACTGAATTTGAAAATGAAAAGAAACGTATTATTGAAGATGAAGATGATCATGAAGAAGATTTAACATTACCAGGTTGGGGTGATTGGGCAGGTGGTGATTCCAAACCTAAAAAGAGAAAAATAATTCGTAAAGTTGAAGGGATTATGAAAAAAGATCGTCGTAAGGATAAGAATTTGAAAAATGTTATTATAAATGAAAAAGTTAACAAAAAGAATTTGAAATATCAAAGTAGTCAAGTTCCTTATGGATTTGAAAATAAAGAACAATATGAAAGATCATTAAGAATGCCAGTTGGTCAAGAATGGACTTCAAAGGAAACACATCAAAAATTAACCATGCCTAGAATTATTACCAAACAAGGTACTGTTATTGATCCATTAAAAGCTCCATTTAAATAAACATAAACAAAACAATATTTCATATAGATGTTATAGCAATAGAAATAACAGTAATAATTATTAATTATAAAGTGTATATTAATTAAATAAACAAAACAATGTCAGTTAAGTTCTTATGAATGATTTTGTATATAGTCTATCAATTACTCTCTCATAATAAGTTTAATCTAATAAAATACCATTTCTTTCAGCCCAGACTTTACCAGAAAGGAAAACACCTTCAGGATCAGTTTCTTTTCTAATTTTATTATAATTTACAAGATCATCACCAAACCAATTTTTCATAACTGGTTTAAATCCAATCATTGAATAAAATTGTTTCCCACCAAATTCCAATTGAGTTTTTAAATCTTCTTTACCATTATATTTTTCATCTTGGGTAACGCCAATGAAATTCTTTGCCCAATGAGGTTTACCACCGGCTTTACTCATGACATCTTCAAATAATTGGAACCATTGATGGGTTTCAACATTGGTTCTAAATGGACGATACATAGTAGCATTGACGAATAATGTTAATTGATCATTGGTAACTTTACCCGATGCATTATAAGGTAAATTTGGAGAATTATCCAAATATGGACGTAAATTATTACCTGGAATTGGACCAGCACTTGTTTTACTACGATGGGAAAGCCATTCTTGAGATGGATATAAGGAAGGTTTTTCATTTTCAATAAATGGTTCATTGGAATAAGTAACATTGGAACATCTAACTTCAATTGGAGCATGAACAAAAAATTCACCTTTGGAAGCAGCACTGGTAACGATTTGTTTTAATTCAGTCAAGACTTCAGGACCAGAAGTTAATGGAGCAGACCATTCATTAACAAATTGACTAAACAAACAATCCATATTCAATCCTTCAACAGAGTTTTGAACTGCAATATCACCTTTACCTAATGTTTCAACATTACCGTATTGTTGACCAAACACAAATCTTTCAACATATGGGGTTAAACGAGGGAATAAATGGACACTAACCCATAATAATGATTCATAAAAGAATCTACCCAATTTAGTACCATACCATGAAGGTCTTGGATCGGATAATGGATCGGTAGATTTATTAGCTCTCCATAAAACACATTTATTAGTGTATGGGAACCACCAAATTCTAATAAATTCCAGCTCTAACCAAATATTATCCCAATTGGATAACAAGGTTTCAAAATTGATAATTTCTTGTTTGGATTTAATAGTATATTTAGGACAAGTACGCAAAGTTACATGAGTAATGATCCCAATTTTCCCTAAACTCAACAATACAGCACGGAAATATTCCGGTTTATCAATACTTGAACAAGTAATTGATTCACCCGCTGAATTAAGGAAAGTAATTGAAACAACTTGTTGTGAAACCAATCCATGATATTGGGTTGAACCATGGGTACCGGTAGATATTAATCCAGCAATTGATTGATCACTAATGGATCCTAAATTTTGAATTGCCAATTCATGTTTCTTTAAATATTCATTCAATTCAAATACTCTGGTACCCGCTTCAACAGTCAAATCAACAAATTTAATTTCAGGGGTATCATCAGTTGTTGAAGTTGGACCATAATAAGGTTCTTCCTTCAACACAGTATTAAATTTATCCAAATTACATAGCCATTCTTTGGTCATGGTTAAATCACTAGGTGAATGACCCGAACCAACAGTCATGATAGTTTTCCCATTAATTCTGGCTTGGTTGATCAATTCTTTGATTTCTTCTTCATTTCTAGGTTGAAAAATGGCTTGTGGTTTACATAAAAATGTACCTGCCCATGTGGTATGGATTAATTTAGTGGTTACAAATGGTTGCAATGATTCAGGAATAGTAGAAGTCATTGCTTAGTGGAAGTTGAACTGATGAGAGAGAAAGATAGTTCAGGATTATTCAAGATAATTTTGGTCCTTCTTTTATTTTTTCTTTCTTTCTTTCTTTCTTTCTCAGCCAAAACCGTTACAAAATTGGAAATGAAAAAAAAAAAAAAAAAAGAAGGAAAACCGTGGCGTTCATTGTTTTTCTGTCCATTGCTCTCCGTTGATTGGTTGTGTCACATCATCCCATCATTGGGCAGGTGTGCGGCGGTGGTGCGTCCGCCCCTTGTTCATTCTTTCGTTCAACCGTTCGCCCTGTCGGTCAGTCGTTCTGTCGGTCAGTCGACGTTTTTGGTTTTGTTTTTGTTTTTGTGTTGCGCGTGTTGTACGAGTGAGCAATATCTCCCGTTAAATGCGTAATCCTCTATATATGTAAGCTAATGTAATTGCATTGCATTATTACTAAAAAACAAAAAAAAACAAATGAAAAATGAAAAAGTGGTTATCCAAATAAGAGGGTGATAAATTATGGAAAGAGATGATGTGTTAGTAGCAAAATTCAACCCGATTCTTGTCCTTGTTAACGCATGGTTATGATAACTCAACAGTTACAGGTTCTCTTTAACTCTATTCATAAGAGTAAAATTAAGGTTTTAGTCATGTTGGTCACGTGATTCGTCTTCTTTTTTTTTGTTTTTCTTTTCTTTATTTTTCATCCCTAAATTATGCTATTTAAATAAACTGTTTTCTCCTGAGTGATTGATCCTCACTAGGTTGTTTTTATAATAGCCGGTACATTGACAAAGCGTGTACAGGTCTAATTTCCATTGGAACATTGGTCTATTTGTTCCTTGTTCCTTTGCTACACCACACTTCCTATTGTGTGTATCTACTAACATTTTTTACCTTCTAGCCTTTGTATATTTTATAATGTATAATTATTCCTTGTATTCTTATATTCATACATATTGTAGAGCTTTCTCTAGTTCAACTATTGTGCAATGAATCAATTGCTCACTGAATATAGAACGTACCGTTCACACATTCAGCGCAACACTTGCCTACGTGGCAGTTAGTACTAATAAACAGATGTATTTGTTCAACGAATCACCACTGCCATGTTCAAAGCCATGCTGTTTTTTGAGGCTGTGGTGGGTTACTAATATTTGGTCGTGTATCGTTACCATTCTCCCAAATTGGCAAAAATCAGTCACGTGTATGATATACACGTGTCAGAAATTTCGTTGTTTTTCTTTTTGGCGAACCCTTTTTATTTTTGTTTTTATTGAAAAATTTCATACAAAGACTTACAATCACGGGGGGTTTTTAAAATATCCATTTTTTTTTTTAATTGAACCATGTCGAAAGAATTACCTAAAGGATATTTCCAAGGTCCTCTTCGACCATATCATACATCTCAACCACCAACGAATACCAATAAGATGACGAAAAATGGAAAATCAACTATTGTATTTTCAAAATTGGATAATTTATTGATATTTATGATTTTATTATTTTCATTGATTCGATTATATAAATTATATATACCTGATAGGGTTGTATTTGATGAAATCCATTTAATTAAAGATATTATTCGATATTATCTGGGAGAAATTTCCGTTGATGTCCATCCTCCAATGGGGAAATTGATTTATTTTTATTTGACAAAATTATTTGAATTTGATTTATTAAAATTACAAGATATACAACAAATTGGAGATTTATATCCAATTGAATTCCCTTATTTATGGTTAAGATTATTTAGTGGAATTTGTGGGATTGGACATGTGGTGTTAACATTTTTAACATTGAAAATATCATCATGTAATTCAATTATTGCATTTGTTGGGTCATTATTTGTATGTTTTGAAAATTCCATGATAACTGATTCAAGATTGATATTATTGGATGGTCCATTGTTATTTTTCCAAAGTCTTGTGGTGTTTAATTATAAATTATTTACCAATTGTAAACCATTTACTAAAAACTGGTGGGGAGTATTAATTATGACGGGTATTAGTTTGGGATTAAATATTTCTACTAAATTATCCGGAGGATTCACTTTTATTTGGATTGGAATATTGACTGTGATTGATTTATGGAATATATTAGGAGATTTAAAGGTTTCAATTATATCATGGATCTTACATGTTATTTCTCGTGTGTTTGGATTGATTTTAATCCCATTAACAATTTATTGTTCGGTATTTTATATTCATTTTGAATTATTGTATAAAGAAGGTCCAGGATCAGGATTTTTATCACCACATTTTAGATCAACATTAGAAGGATATGAATCATCTCCAGTTCCAGTTTTATATGGCAGTACGGTAACGATAAAACATAATGGATTAGAAAAATATTTACATTCACATGGGGATGCAAATTACCCACGAGGTTCACAAAATCAACAAGTTTCATTATATGAATTTCCTGATGAAAATAATGAATGGGTAATTGAAACAAAACATAAATATTATGAAAATAAATTAATGACAAAAAGAAATGAACTTAAAGATGGACAAATTGTTAGATTATATCATAAAAAAACCGGACATTATTTACATGTAACTCAAAATAATGCACCCCTTTCTGAACATGATTATACATTTGAAGTTAGTTGTAATGAAACAAGAGGATTATTAGGTGATGATACATATGAATTTAGATTAAGAACATTACTTAAAAAACCTCATGCAGAAAATGATTTACCAATTATTAAACTTAGATCAACCGAAAGTATTTTTCAATTAATTCATCGGGATAAAAATTGTATATTAATGAGTCATGATACAAGATTACCTGATTGGGGAAATCATCAAAATGAAGTTGTTTGTGTTCAAGAAGCAACAATTCCAAATTCATTATGGTATATTGAACTGAATTCACATCCAATGTTGGATGATAAACCAGAAGAATTTAAAGTATTTCCAAGGTTTACATTTTGGCAAAAATTAATTGAAATTCATCAAGTTATGTTTAGATTGAATAAAAGTTTTAATATTAAACATGATTATTCTTCATTTGCAATTGATTGGCCATTTTTAACAAGAGGGATTTTATTTTTTAATAATTCAGGTATAAAATTAATTGATGAAGAATCAAGTTTGATCTATTATCTTGGAAATGTTGCTGTTTATTATCTGGTTATACTTGTTGTTGTTTTGACATGGTTCAAATATGTCGTGTTTACATTTATTAATATTAATCCTTACAAACAACCATCCGAATCACCACAGTATAAGACTATATTCTATGGAAATTCATGGCAATATTTACTTGGATGGGGAATTAATTATCTCCCATATTTTAACATGTCAAGAAATTTATATTTACATCATTATTTACCAGCATTAAATTTTGGAATTTTATTATTGGGACAATATTTAAATTATCGATATTCCAAAAATAAATTGTTTGGATTTTTTTTGATTGGATCGCTTTTAATTGCTGTTGTTTATTCATTTATTGAATTCATACCAATTATTTATGGATTACCATGGACATTAAATACTTGTCTTAAACATAAATGGTTTTCCTTTTTGAATTGGGATATAGATTGTATGGCATATACTGGATAAATAGATAGACATATAGGACAAACAAATTAGACGATTAGCCTATTAGCTTATTAATAATATATTTTTACATTCTTGTTTCTGAAATACCAGTAGCTACATCAGCAATTAAACCTTCTAAAACTTTAAGTAATTCATCTTTTTGTTTAATTTTTTGTACTCGATCTTGTTCAATTTTTTTTAAATCATCACTTAATTCATAAATCATACTTAGTTGATCTTCAGGACTTACACCAATACCCGGTAATGAATCAATTAACATATTAATTTGTCGACTTTTAAGTATTAAATCAGTGGATAATTCATTAACTGTACTATCGAAATTTGCTTCTTCTCGAATTGGTGTTGCATTCTTTGAACCTCCAGATTTACTTTGACCTTGAGATTGTTGATTTTGTCCAGAAGTTGGTGATTGTTGTTGACTTTGTAATTGTTGTTGTTGAGCTTGTTGTTGAGCTTGCTGTTGTTGCTGTTGTTGTTGAGCTTGTGGTACAGGAGCATTTGCTGCCATATTGGAATATGAATTTGGATCATCTTCATCTAATAAACTTGGTTCTGAATTTGTATTGACATAGTTTATAGTTGCATTAAATTGTTGAATTAATTGATCTAGACATATTTGTAATTGAGTTAATCTATCTGACATGGTTGGTATCTATAATCATATATTTGTTGATAGTTATCATTGCTTAATGCTGTTGAATTATTTTTCTTTTTTTTTTTTTGACAATATACTATTTGGGATTTCGTGGTTGGCACACGCAAGGAAGTTTCTTTCATCTCTTGATAAACAGACAGATTTAAAAAGGTTTCAATTTGTTCCCAATAAATGATTAAACTTTACCTGATTTTAAGTGTCTAACTAACTACAGAAGAACATTTGGCTTATGATAACTAACAACAAATTTCTCATTGATCGATGCCGACCACCAATGAAGATAGAAAAGAGCCCTCGAAGAAACAGCCAAATAAAAAACATTTGATAAAGTTATTAATGAAAGCTACTGAAGAGTATGTTAAGTATGTACCAATTATTTTTGGACCTACCTGGGAATTCAATTCTATTGATCAATCAATGTAACGATAAAGACGGAATTGGGTTACCAGTTAGATAGGGGCAAGACAAGATATTTAAAATCGAATACGTGAATTACGAATTAAAGACAGAAAAAGAAGTTGTATGAACTACACACACCAAGTTCCCAACTGGCATGGTAATGAAATGATGCCTAGTAAAAGATTTTTCTTCAAACTTACTAAAAACCATAGAATATAATGGAACAATATTGTCTGTGTGATTCACGTGACACTCTTCTCATTGTCTCTCTTTCTCTTTATCTCTGTTACTCTCCGCCTCCCACACCGTAATCCCACACAATAGTTTAAAGCCGAGAAAGACTAAACAGTTGTAAGACAGAAACAAAAAAAAAAAAAGAAAATCCCTTAAATTTTTTTTTGCCATTCTTTTATCGTTTCTTATCAGAATACACACACACATTTACACACACATATACATATACATATATTCACACTTTTATTCATTATTTCATAGATTTACTACCACATCATTCTTTTTTATTATTAAATAATGTCAACCATACGAAATACAGATACAACAGAAGGATCAAGACAATCAAGAGGAACAAGAGAATCAAGAGGGTTAGGAGAATCAGGAGGCCCTATTTGGCAAGATGATTCCGAAGTTACGAAATGTTTTATTTGTAATAAACCATATAATATTTTTTTTAATCGAAGACATCATTGTAGAAAATGTGGTAAAGTTGTTTGTGGAGATTGTTCCCAACAATTTATAACTTATTTCCCCAATACTCCAATTGTAACAACAACAACTACTGATGATGATGAATCTGAATTAAATATTCCTCAATATTCAAAAAATAATACAACTTATAGAACTTGTGATATATGTGCTGAAGAAACTTTAATGATTAGACGAGCGTTATTTAATGATAATATCCCAAACAATAATTCAACTGGAAGTGGAAGTGGTAATGGAAGCGGAGGTGGAAGTGGAAGTGGAAGTGGAAGTGGAGGTGGAATTATTAGTGGATCAAATGTTTCAGGAGCTTCAAGTTTGATTGAAGATAATAATAGTATTGCAAAATATGCAAATATTCATCAACATACAAGAAATTTACATAATTCAACTCCATCATTACATCGACAATTAATGCCTGATCAATCATCAGATAATAATTTATGTCCAGTTTGTGCTACAGATTTATTAAAATTATATATTGAAAATATTCATTCTCATACAATTCAATCATCTACTACCACTGATAATAATAATAATACCAACAACAATAATAATAATCGGGAATATTTAAAAACTATAACAAATGAAAATTTTGAAAATTTTAAAGAATTTCATATAAATGAATGTTTAACAAATTTTGATTTTGATACAAAAAATTCCAATAGATTTTCCCCTGATAATCTGAAAACTTTAAAAAATAAAATGTTGGTTTATAATATTCCTCCAATACCGAAACCAACTTATGAAAGTATAAATACTAGAGATGTTGGTGATGAAGAAGAAGCAGAAGAAGAAGCAGAAGAAAGTTCTTCTTCTATAGTACCTAAAGAAAAATCCAAAGAAGGAAAAGGAGAAGATGACGATGATGATGAAAATGAATGTGTGATTTGTTTGGAAAGTTTAAAACCAGGTGATAAAGTTGGTCGATTGGAATGTTTATGTGTATTTCATTATAAGTGTATTAAAGATTGGTTTAATAAGAAAGGTTATGGTGAATGTCCTGTTCATTTCTTACACAAGTGATTTTAATTAATAATATACAATGAAAAAAAAAAGTGTGGTTTCTATTTATTTATTTACTCATCTTTCTTCTCTATCAGCATCATCTTTATTTCTTCTTCTATTATTACCTCCTCTTTTTTCATGTAATTCTTTAGTTTGTCTAATTGCTTCAGCTGTTGCTTTATCAACATGAATATGTAAAGCATCCAAAACTTCTTTTGGAGGTTTATCTTCTTTTGGTAATTTATATCCCAATACACTTTCAATTCTTAAATACATTTCTAAATCATATTGAGTTATTAAAGAAATTGATTTTCCTGATCTACCAGCTCTTGCAGTTCTACCAACTCTATGAATATAAGCTTTTGAATCCGTTGGAATATCATAATTTATAACCACATCAACACTTGGAATATCTAACCCTCTAGCTGCAACATCAGTGGCAATTAAAATATTTGCTGTATTTGATTTAAATTTATTTAATGATCCTAATCTTTGAGATTGAGATAATTGACCATGTAAAGGAACAGCATTAAATCCTAAAATTCTTGCTAATAATGAAGTTCTTTGAGCATGAGCCACAGTTCTTGTAAAAACAATGATTGATTTTCCAATAAATTCATTTAATAAATGAATTAAAATTGTATTTTTATACCCATCATTAACTAACATCATTGATTGAACTAAATTATCTGCGGTTTGATATTTTGAACTAACAGCTACCTTAACTGGATTATGTAATGAAGCCCGTTGTAATTTTTCAATTTTATTTGTCATTGTTGCTGAAAATAAATAAGTTGTTCGTTTAATTGGTATAACTTTAAGAATTTTATCTAAAGCAGGTCCAAAATCCATATCTAATAATCTATCAGCTTCATCCATAACTAAATATTTCAAATTTTTTAATGAAAATCCTTTTGTATGTTCTAAATGATCCATAATTCTACCTGGGGTGGCAACAATTATATGAGGTTTTCGCATTAAATCGCGTGCTTGATCCATCATATCCATTCCTCCAACAATACAACTTGATCTTAATCCCATTGAACTTCCTAATGCATCAAATGTTTCTTTAATTTGAAATGCTAATTCTCTGGTGGGAGCTAAAACCAAGGAAAAATATGGTTGTTGAGCATGCCATAATGATTGTAATATTGGAATGGCAAATGCTGCAGTTTTACCTGATCCCGTTTGGGCTAATCCAATTATATCTTTACCTTCTAATGCATGAGGTATAGCTTCCGATTGAATTGGAGTTGGTTTGGTAAATTTCATATTTTGAATTGATTCAAGTAAATCTGGAACAAGGTTTAATTCTTGAAATGTTTTGAATTTTAATTCTGCATCAGGATCTATAGTTGTTATTGATGAAGAAGAAGAAGAAGAAGAAGAAGAAGGTTCTGGAGTTGATGATTCATTTGTACTAGGAGATGATGATTCTGCTTGTTTTTTTAATGCTTGTTGTTTAATCTTTTCTGCTAGTTTTTTAGTTGCACCTAGATTGTTTTTAGATGATTTTACCTTTTTCTTAGATATACCTTTTGTAGACATGTTGGGGAGGGGAAGATGTAATAATGATATATTGATTGTTCTATACCTTTCTCTCAGTATTATTGAATTTTCTGGTACAAATTTTTTTTTTTGTTTCTTTCGTGAAGAGGAAAGAGAAGAAAGAGAAGAAGACTGCGATGAGATATATTTAAGGATTTTCTTCTTTTCATAGTTTTTTTTTTTTTCAAATACATATATATTGTTTCTTTTACAACTATATCAACAAACTACATCATCAAATAATGGCTAAAAGAAGAACAAAGAAGAGAACTCATAAGAAGATTACGGAAGAAGAATTAGCTTCTATTCCAAAATCCATGGTTATTCATTTAGGTTCATCATTAAAAAATCATTCATTATCCCAATTAGTTTCCGATATTCGTAATGTAATGCAACCCCATACAGCAATTAATTTAAGAGAACGGAAATCAAATAAATTAAAAGATTTTATTGTTATGTGTGGTCCATTACATGTATCTGATTTATTAATTTTTAATCAATCCGAAACTGGAAATATAACTTTAAGAATTGGAAAATTACCTCGAGGACCAAATTTACAATTTAAAATTAATTCTTATTCATTATGTAAAGATATTCATAAAATTTTAAAACATCCAAAATCAATAAGTAAAGATAATTCAATTTTTCAAATGCCTCCTTTATTAGTATTAAATGGATTTGGTAAAATTCTGGAAATGTCTCAACATGAAAAATTAATGGTTACAATGTTTCAAAATATGTTTCCACCAATTCAACCTCAATCAACTAATGTTTCAAGTATTAAAAGGGTATTATTAATAAGTAAAAATAAAGAAACAAATGAAATTGAATTAAGACATTATGCAATAAATACTAAATTAGTTGAAGAAAATAGAAATGTTAAAAAATTAATTCAATCCCATCATAATTTAAAAAAAAATTTACCAAAATTAACTAAAAATCAAGATGTTTCTGAATTACTTTTAGATCCTTATTCAGTTGGTGGATTAACATCTGATAGTGAAGTTGAAGATGATGCAGTTGTTGAAATTCAACAACAACAAAAAGAAGAAGAAATTAAACAATCATCAAGAAAAGGACAACAACAACAACAACAACAACAACCAGGACAAGACGAACAAGAAGAACAAGTAGAAGAACAAGAACCAACAGTTATTAAAACTAAACGTGCTATTAAATTAATTGAATTAGGACCAAGAATAAATATGACATTAATTAAGATTGAAGAAGGATTAATTGGATCTTCAAAAACTATATATCATTCTTCAATTAAGAAAACTGAAGCGGAAATTAATTCATTAGAAAAGAAACATCAATTAAAACAACAATTAAAATTAGAAAGAAGAGCTAAACAACAAGCTGCTGTACAAGCTAAATTAGATATAAAAGAAGCTAAAAAAGCAAGAAGAAAAGCAAGAAAAGAAGGTAAAGAAGTTGAAGGTGAAGATGATGAGGATGATGAAGATGAAAAAATGGCTGATCAAAGTGAACAAGAAGATGATGAAGATAAAGTTGAACTTAATGCTGAAGATTATGAAAATGATAGTGATTTATATAGTGATGTTGAAGTATAAAATTGAAGAATAAGAAGAATACAAAGAATAGAAGAATAGAAGAAACTCTTTTTTTTATTTTTATATATTTTCTTTATTGTAATTCATTAATTAATTTATCAATTTTATTTTGTAAATTAATAATTTCAATTAATTGATATAAAGCTTTATTAAAATCCAGTTGACTTTTTCTTAATTCTTGAGGTACAAATGTTCCAAATTGTTTAATTGGATCTTTAAATTCATCACCATCACCTTCACTACCAGTACTGTTGCTATTACCAGTACTACTACCATTGTCCTTAATATTGTCCTTAATATTGTCCTTATTATTGTCCTTACTATTACCAGTATCATTATTCATTATACCTTTTCCTTTTCCTTTCCCTTTTCTATTTCGTAATCCTAAATCATCTTTATGTTCCTTCTCTTTATTCTCTTTATTATCTTTATTATTATCTTTTTCCTTTTTTAATCGATCTATAATTTCAAACTTCCCATTATCATTATCATCAGTATCAGTATCATTATGTATATTTATAATTTTACATGCTTTATAACATCTTAAATCAAAATTTTGTAATCCATAATTAATTTTTTCATTTTGAAAATTTGCTCTACTTAAATTAAAAAATCCATTAATAAAATTATCCCGATTTGATGATTTAAGAAATTGATAAGTATTTAATAATTCTAATAATTGAATTGTTTTAATATCTTTATCATAACTAGAAGATGACATAATTATTGATTTTGGTGGTATTAGTTGTTGATGTTGATATCGATTGATTACATCAACAGATCTCGTTTCTCTTTTTTTTCACTAGTTGATTTTTTTTTTCATTTTTACAACCACTTTTTTTTACAACCACTTGTTAATGGTTATCTTATTTTTTACAACCAACCAATCCTTTTATATATATATATATATATATATATATATATATGCATTGATAGTAATTTGGTAATTTGGTAATTTGGTTTTATTCTACAACTTATATAAACCAACTAATCTATTAAATTCATCTTCAGGTAAAAGATCATTAAATCCAAGTTGATTATCTTCATGAGTTGCATGAATTAATTTAACTTCTTCTTGACTTCTTTCTTTATTTTTCATTTGATTACCATATTCAAATAATGAATAAATCATTTCTTCTTCACCAATATGATGATGATGATCAGTTGAACTGTTCCCTTTTTCTAAATAAACCAATTCAGCTAAATCATGTAAAATATTAGCTGTTAAACCCCAAACATCATAAATTTTTTCATTTGTTTCATCATCAATTCTTGATCCTAATCTTCCCCAAACCCCTAAATGTTTCTTCTTTTTATTCTTATTTGTTGTTGTTGATGTTGGTGATGCTGGTGATGATGATCTTTTAGGAGTTGCATTTGGTGGGGTTATTAGTTGTTTATCTTTTGCATCCAATTCATGACCTAATTTTAATTCCAATTGAGTTTCTTCTTCCGATGCCAGTAAATCAGTTATATTTTTTAACCATTCCGCTTCATTAGGATTATTTTGTAAAAAAGTATATGATCTTAAATCCCATGGTATACCACCCCATTTAACTTTATATGAAACTCTTTCCAAAGCTTCCAATGATTGTTGATCAATTGTGGGATATAAAAAATCTTTTAAAGGACAAGAAAATATACTTGAACTTTCACCTGGATTTAAAACAATATTTAATTTTGTTGCTATATCATTTTCATCAAATAAACTATGCATAAATCCAATACAAGGTTTAACACATGAAAAAGTTCTGGATAAATAACTTGGTAACATTGTTAAATGTTCAATTGAAATTCCTAAATTTTTTAATTCTTCATTATTTGAATTTAATCCAATTTCTTCATGCATTTCTCGTCTTGAAACTTGCCATTCCAGTTCTAATCCATTATCTGCTTTCCCCCCTGGAAGGGCAACATGACCTGGAAAATTCCGTAATTTTGATGATCTTTTGGTTAATATAACTCGTAATTCACCTAAATTACCCATAAATAATAAAATAAAAACAGCTGAACGTCGAGTAACTGGTAATCTATGCCATATTGATAAACTTGCATTTTGATAATTCTTGGGAGTAAAATGTCGTAAATTCTCCAATAAATTAACTTCAGTTTGTTTTGTCATTATTATTATTATTATTGTTGTTATTGTTGTTGTTTGTGTTGTTGTTTAAAAGTTGTGATTCAAAATAAAATGGAAAGTTATAAATATATATATTAGTAGTAGTAGTAGTAGTAGTAAATGGATAAAATAAACGTGAAATTTTTTTTGTTGATAAAGAAATTTTTAATTATCAAAAAAAGAAAAAGTAAAAGAAAAGAAAGAAGAAATAAAAAAAAAAAAAAGTAAAATTTAAATTTAATTGAAATTTAATTTAATCTTTATCGTAAAGAAAAGAAAGAAAAAAAAGTTAAGCTTAGCTAAGCTAAGTTAACAGTTAAAGTTGATGTGATTCAATTTGGAACAAAAAAAGGTGCCGCGGTTTGAATTTGAATTTGTGTTTTATTAATTAATGAATTAATAAATGGGGAAAAGAACGGGAAAAAAAAATACTATATGTCACGTGATATAAAGACAGCAAAGAAAAAAACAACCAAGAGGGGAAACATATGCATATACTTAGATCATATCATGACTCATAGTTACAGTTTTATATTGATTTCGTAAGTAAGTAAGTAAGTAAGTAAGTAACTAAAGAAGGAAGGATGTAAAAATGAGGAGAACAAAGAGAAATAACTGATCAAATTACTACTTCCATCTTCTTGCTTTATATACTTATATTGTTGGTTGGTATAACAAGTATACATTTTTGGTAACCAGAGGAAGAGGAGATGAAGGAAGAAGAAGGGGGAACAAGAGATAATTCTTCATTAACTAATATAAGAACAACTTAGGATTACAATATATATAGTATTGTTAATTTGGGTGGAATATTATTTTGATTGAATTGCAAAAATTAAAAATCATGTTGCAGAATTTATAAATGGTTCCATTTTGCAACTCTCTCTCTCTCAATAACACACACACATACACATACACACATACACATACACATACACACACACACATAGCAAAAAGTGAAATACTTGTTATTGCAGTTGCTGTACAAAACGAAAAGTGGTTAAAAAAGGGAAACACTCGAATACATCACCAGCACTACATTTAGAATTAGAATAACGATTTACAGATTCGACCACTGTCATTAACGCAATTGAAAAAAGAATGTTATAATAATATAACACTATGAAACACATTAACAACAAAATAGTATTAATGATATAGTATCAAAAGAATACTAACTAAACTCACAGTTTTATATTGCAACCGCTACTATTCAACCCAGAGCGGACATTATCGCATTTTACTACAATCTTTGTTCAATCCAATTATCGTCAAACAAAAGATCATTGGAGATGTGGTTGTAACACAGAATATGAAAAAAGAAGAACTTGTTATTCTAAAGTATTTAAATAAAAATTGTATTTTCCTTTATTATATAGTTAATTTATAGAAAATGAAGATTTAAAAAAATCTCATCTCTGTGCGATTACTTACTTAGATGTACGATGTACGATATACAAATATATTGATATGAAATTTCACTAAACCGGAACATCTTTTTTGTTACTTCTATTACTATTCCGGTGGCTGTGTTTTACATACATACAAACATACGAGGGGAGAGGAGAGGAGAGAATGTAGCACATATACATATATTATACATATAAATGTTTATGATAATATGATGAGATAATTAATATAATATATGAACGGGAATTCATCTCAGGAATTGTGGAAGAACACGGGGACCCGTTTTTTTTTTTTATGTATATATTTCTTACTTTTTGCATTTGTTGATTGATTGGTTGTTAATTTCATTTTTCCGTTTGGTTGCTATTATACAATAGTAGTTATCTAACCATCATCATAACCCGTTCTAACCAACCTGAATTTCATTCGGATGTCATGGTTTTTTTTTTTCAATGGAGAAGGGTGAGTAGATGGATGGATGGATGGATGAGGAGATTTACGGGATTATATTTTTCATTTCTTTTTGTGTTTCAAGAAGAAGAAGAAAGAATTGAAACTCACAAAATAAGCCACCACCACCACCACCAGCACCACTTAATACCTCAACTACATAATACCACAAACACCACGGCAAACACCGCCACCTCAACCATCAATCGGAAAGATAGACCAAAGAATGGAAGTCATAATTATGAGAATTTGTGTAGTTTTTGCGTTTTTAATAGAATTGACATTTTTGTTTCTTTCTTCCTTTCTTGTGTTAGTTTACTCCGCCTCCCTTAATTATTGCGTTTGTTTAGTAAATTATCACCAGATAGTATTATATATGATCATAATACCACTAATACAGTGTTTTTTTCTTTTTATGAACCAATTGACCTAATTGTTTAAACTAATATGGACAAAAATATTTGTACATAGTCACAAACAAATAAAATGAAGAAGTGTACAATTAATTGTGTCATCTAATTTCGCGCTTTAGTTTAAATAATAAAAAAAAAGACTGTACCATTAACACCATAGTAATATTAATATTAATATTATAGCTTAACAAGATCTCGCGATTATTAGTAAGAATTATTATCATTCTTTCGGTAATCACAATTACAATTACAAATGATAATAACAAGGTACAACAACAATAAGCGAAAGAATAAGTATATATATTTCAACATGTGTCTGTACCTTTTCACCTTCATCAATAGGACCTTATTTACATATTCACACTTTCACATACATGAAACACAGATAGATAGAGAGATTATTAGATTTGATTAGATTTCAAATAAAAAAAAAAAGCTTGTTTAAGATTTAAGATTTAACTATTAACCATTAACTATGATTATTAATATTACTATGATGAATATCATCATACGAACCCTTTCTTTCTTTCTTTCTTTCTTTCTTTCAATCTTTCAATCTTCTTTAATACTTCTTTAATACTTCTTAATTGCCGAATGAAATTCTCTTCTTCTTCTTCTTCTTGGTAAGACCAAAAAATTCAAAGCCATAAAAGTTTTTAAATATATATATCTATACTATACATATATATGCATCTCTCTTTTTTTTTTTTATTTTAGTTCTGTGTTGTTTAGTACAAAGTCAAAACAAATTCTCTCTTTCTCTTCCATTCCATTTAGTCCGAATTGAAAAATCATCATCACGCATACATATATATATATATATATATATAAACACATACTTATATATAAAGAAAAAAAAAGTTCAAATTAACGCAAACAAAACAATAATCATCCCATACCATACCATACCATATCATACCATCCTAATTTATTAACTAACTAAATAAGAATAGTTATTGTTATTGATATATTGTAGTTGTTATTGTTGTCCTTGTTCTATCATGCAATTATTTCAATTATTAATCATTGGGATATTTTATTTATCTTCTTCACCAACCACCAATGCTTGGTCCCCTTCCAATAATTATGCCCCGGCATCAATTCAATGTCCATCAAATAAATCCTTAACCAGAGATGCCGATGAATTATCATCCGATGAAAAATCTTGGCTTGAAGGTCGTGACAAAGTAACTAAAGAAAATTTAATTTCATTTTTAAATCATGCAAATATGACTGATTTTGATCCTGAATCGTATCTTAATGGCTTAAATCGTTCCATTAAAGTTGGAGTTGCTTTTTCCGGGGGTGGATATAGAGCTATGTTAAATGGAGCAGGACAAATGTCAGCTTTAGATAATAGAACAAGAAGGGCTTGGGAATATGGTTTAGGGGGTTTATTACAAGCCTCAACTTATCTTGTTGGATTAAGTGGTGGTAATTGGCTTGTGGGTTCAATTGTTATGAATAATTGGACTTCAGTACAAGATATTTTGGATAAAAATGAAATTTGGGATTTATCTCATTCAATTATGAATCCTGGTGGTTGGAATGTTAAAAAAACTTATAGTTATTATTCCGGTATTTCTGATTCGTTGGATGAAAAAAGAAAGGCTGGATATGATGTTAGTATAACTGATACTTGGGGTAGAGCTCTTTCTTATCAATTTTTTAGTACTTTAAATGATACCGGAGCTGCTTTAACTTGGTCAACATTACAAGATGTTGATGTTTTCCAAAATTATGAAATGCCATTCCCAATTGTTGTTGCTGATGGTAGAACCCCAGGTACTTATATTATAAGTGCTAATTCAACTGTATTTGAATTTAATCCTTTTGAAATGGGTTCTTGGGATCCTTCAATTTATCAATTTTCTCAAGTTAAATATTTAGGAACTAAAGTTACCAATGGAGTTCCTGATAATGGTCAATGTATTGGTGGATTTGATAATGCCGGGTTTGTTATGGGTACTTCATCTTCATTATTTAATCAATTCATTTTACAAATCAACACCACTTCTTTATCCTCCATTATTAAATCCTTTGTTAGTTCCATCTTGACTGATATTTCCAATGATGATAATGATATTGCGGTTTATAAACCAAATCCATTCCAAGATAATGATGTTGGAACTTCGGAATCAATTTCGGTGAATGATACTTTATATCTTTGTGATGGAGGGGAAGATTTACAAAATGTTCCTCTTTATCCATTAATTCAAAACCAACGTGATGTTGATGTTATTTTTGCTTATGATAATTCAGCTGATACAAATCAATATTGGCCAAATGGAGCTTCATTAGTTGCCACATATCAAAGACAATTTACAAATCAAAGTAATGGAACTTATTTTCCTTATGTTCCTGATGTTACATCATTTGTTAATTTAAATTTAACTGCCAAACCAACATTTTTTGGATGTGATGCCAAAAATTTAACTTCATTAACTCAAAATCAAAATAAAACCGGCACTAGTGTTTATGATATTCCATTGGTTGTTTATACAGCTAATCGTCCATTTTCATATTGGACAAATACTTCAACTTTCAAAATGAAATATGAAACTGCGGAACGTAATTCAATTATTCAAAATGGATTTGAAGTTGCTTCAAGATTAAATGGTACTTTAGATTCAGAATGGAATGCATGTGTTGGTTGTGCAATTATTAGAAGACAACAAGAAAGAGATGGAGTTGAACAATCAGATCAATGTAAACAATGTTTTGAAAGATATTGTTGGGATGGTAGTTTATCAACTGCAGATGCAATTAATGTTAATTTCACCAATGATGGGGTAACAAATGATACTGATACAATGAAAGTTAATAGTGGATCATTAGTGGTTGTTAGTTGGTCATTATGGAGTGTTTTATTAGCCAGTGTTTGTGCTTTCTTATTAGGATAACCATAACACATAACACATAAAAAATAAATAAATTAAATATAAATTAAATACAGATAAATAAGGATAGCAATTGTAAAAGGGATATTGGAGATTCCCAAAAAAAGAGAAAGAAATAAAGATATGTCAATTTCTGTTGCTAAACCATTTGGTAGCGATTAAAAAATTTACGATCACACACACACACACAGAATGTAAGTATATATGTGTGTGTGTGTGAGTTTAATAAATTAAAGAAAAGATCATTTCTATATAGTAAGTACTTTTAATTGTTTAGATATTCATATTCAAGATATATATCAGATCATATGTTGTATCATATTGTATTTGGGAATGGGAAGGTGGAATTAAACTTGTCTTACCACCACAACAATACAATAGATTATATTATATTATATATAATAGGAAATATATTGGATTGAATTTTAAGACGCGTCTTTTTGAACGGAACACAACAACCCTCGATGTACGTGGTATAAATATAAATATAAGTATAAATATAAAGGGAACGAAATCTCTTTCCAACTTTTTTTTCTTCTTTCTTTCTTCCTTTCTTCTTCGTCTATCATAAGCAAAGTTATAAACTTTGGTTCTATGGAATTAATTTGTACCTCGATATATATTGTAATAAACAATATTTTTTTGATTTTGGTAATTATCTATTACTAACTCATACTTTTTTTTTCAATGCTGTAATATTATTTATATTTATTATTACCTTGTTCTTTTACAGGTGTATATATATATCTATATATATATAAATATATTCAGTAATCTAGCTACTTTTTGTTATAATAATAATAATATATATATACTTATTTATTTATTTATACATTAATTGATGTTGTAGACTATCCGCTATAACCCTCGAATTGGAATGTGATTTGTAATACAATTATTTGTTATAATTGTAATTGATAAAGGAACTTTGATATTGACTTACGAGGGTTTCTCTTGTCTTCTGTTCTGTTCTAATGATTATAAACAACAACACACACATACACATACACATACACATACACATACACATACACACATGCATAATGGATATATAATCCTAATAGAGAGGTATCATTAACATGAGTGGGAGGAGGGAGCGGATTTACTTATCTTTTTTTTCTTTTTCTTTTTCTCGGATTTGTTTTCCTTTTTGGGAATTTCACCGTAAACTAAAAGAAAAATAAAGAAAATTACAACAACCCAGAACTTTCTTCATTCCTTCGTCCTTCTTCTCCCTTTATAAATAATTAACCACATCCACAATCACCACCTCCTTCTCTCCACTTGTTCATTTTAAAACGATACATCAATTGATTTCATCTAATCAACACATCTCTCACCTATCATCTATCATCTATCATCTTCAACAATGTCATCATTTAAAATCAATGCAGAAATTTCTCAATTTGGAGGTAAATTATATAAATTAACCCATGATTCAACCTCAACCAAAACCCCAATGAATGTTAATGTATTTATCCCTCCACCTACCTCCTCTAGTAAGAAGAAAATTCCAATTTTATTATATCTTTCAGGATTAACATGTACCCCAGATAATGCCACCGAAAAATCATTTTTTCAATATTGGGCAACTAAATATGGATTTGCCATTATTTTCCCAGATACTTCCCCTCGTGGAGCAAATATAATTGGAGAAGATGAATCATGGGATTTTGGAACTGGAGCGGGATTTTATGTTGATGCAATTCAAGAACCTTGGAAGAAAAATTATAATATGTATTCATATATTCATCATGAATTATTAAGTGAATTGAAAAAAGGGTTTGAAAAGGGATGTGATTTGGATTTTGAAAATGTTGGTATAACTGGTCATTCAATGGGAGGTATGGGTGCCCTTGTTGGATTTTTAAAACAAAAAAAAGGTCAATATAAAAGTGTCAGTGCTTTCGCTCCAATTTGTAATCCAAGTATTGTTCAATGGGGTGAAAAAAATTTTGGTAATTATTTAGGAGGAAAAGATGGTGATAAGAGTGCTTGGTTAGAATATGATCCAACTTATTTAATTCAAAATTATTCTACAACTACTACTGAAGAAGGAGATGGAGATGGAGAAACTCCGGTTATTTTAATTCATCAAGGTGGTAATGATTCATTTTTAAAAAATCAATTAAAACCTGAAAATTTAATTGAAGCAGCAAATAAAAATAAAAATTTTAAAGGTAAAATTGATTTACAAATTGTTGAAGGTTATGATCATCTGTATTTTTTTATTAGTTCATTTGTTGAACAACATGCTAAACATCATGCTAAATATTTAGGATTATCAACAAACACACACACTGATTAACTAAATACGGTATTTAATCCGAATCTGAATCTAAAGTTGTAATAAATTTATTTAACCAAGTTTCATACCATTTTGATTTTTTCCCATTATCATTAGTATTACCATTATCATTTGTGTTTGTACTATGAATTGTTATTCCAATTTTACATAATTTTTTTGATTGTAAAATAATTTCTTTAGTATATTTTAAAATTTCTTCATCAATTGATAAATCAAGCATTAAATTCATAATAAATTTATCAATTAATTGAATTAATTTCATTTGAATTAAATTTATTTCATCTATTAGTTTCCCCATCGTAATTTTAGGAATAGATTTTTTAAATGATGAAATTAATAATTTAATTAATTCAATTAATTTAACCCATTTAAGAGCAAATTTTGAAATTATTGAATTATCAATTGGTGGATTTTCTTCTTCTTTATTAATAATATTTCCAACCAGATCATCATCATCATCATCATCATCATCCTCTTGTTCATCTTCTGTATCCTCTTCTTCCTCATCATCTGTATCACTGAATCCAAATGGATCATCATCATCATTTAAATCTTGAGGATCTTTAGCCCATTCTTTAAATTCTTCAAATCCATCATCTAAAATCATTATATTTTGGTTAATTTTATTACTTAATAATCCAATTGATCCTTCTTGTAATAATTTAATTAATTCATCACAATTTGACCAAATCTTACCCACTCCAACTAATCTTCCACTATCATAATCATAATCATAATCATCTCCATCATCTTTATTATCATCTCTATCATTATTGTCTTTATTATTTTTTGCTTTATCTTTGGATTGATCATTTTCGATATCATTAAAAATAATTCTTAATTCATTACTTAAAAATTCAATTGATTCAAGTAAATTCTTAACACTTTTAATCACATCAACTAAAAAAAACCTTGCAATTCCATTATCCCTTTTGTTACTAATTTGAATCAGTTGAATTAAACTATTTAATAAAACTAAAATTTCCAGATATTTTTCTAATGTTGAATAACCAACTTGATAATCTTTAATTAAATTACAAGGTTTAAAAATTATACCTAATTTTGTTGTATTTGCTTTAATTAATTTAATTAATTTAATTAATTCATCAATTGGATCTTTAATCTTACTATTACTATTGGTTGTGGTAGATGTGGTAGATGTGGTAGTTGTGGTTGTAGATGTAGGTGAAGGTGAAGGTTGAGGAGGAGGAGGAAGATTGGAGATCCAATATTTTGTTGCTTCATGAAATGAATCTAATAGATTTTTTAAATCTTCTTTGGTTTTTTTAATTGACATTATCTGATTCTTATTCAAGTTTTGGAGATATAATTTAATACTGTCTGTTGCTATTCTTTTTCTTTTTTGGCTGTGAAGAGATATTTCAAAAAAAAAAAAAATTTTATTCCCTGCACAGAGAGAGAGAGATGTATCGTATGTATGGTATGTCGTGCAGATTGCAAACACATATTATTATCCCACATCATTAGATTAGATTACTCTAACTATAACTATAACTATAACTAACTATAACTATAACTATAACTATAACTAACTATTACAATACAATCAATAGATCAGTTTTCTTTTGTGTTTATTTATTTAATCTCCCTCGTAAATAGAAACTTATAAAATAAAATATCAATAATCACCAATCATCATCATCTTCATCATCACTTTGGGCAACTTTTCCTTTTCTTTTATTCAATGCACTTGCCAAAGCATCAGCTAAACTTGCAGGTTGTCCAGGCGGAGGAGCTCCATTACTTGAATTTGATGTAGATACTGGTTCACCTTTCGCTTCTTGTAATAATACACTTGGTTTTTCTAATTGAGATTTATCTGTTTTCTTTAATGATCCTAATCCTGCACCTCTAATTGATGCCAATAATGCATCACGTCCTGCATCTCCAGTTGCTTCTGACAAATTACCTCCACCACCAGAAGCATTTGATGAAGACATATCTGGCATAGGAGGTGGTGGAGGCGGTGGAGGTGGAGCTCCATTTCCACCTGCTGCTGTAGATGTATTCATATGTGGTGGCATTGGTGGCGGTGGAGGTGGAGGTGCTGCTGTGGTGTTCATTTGTGGTGGCATTGGTGGAGGTGGTGGTATTGCCAGTTGTTGTTGTTGTTGTTGTTGTTGTACTTGTGGTGGTTGTCCAGGAGTAGCAATTGGTGGTCTTACCACTTGAGGTAATGCAGGAGGAGCAGAAGGAGGTAATCCACCATGATTTACATCTCTAGGTGGAATTGCAGGATGGTAATTCGATACTGGTTGTGCTGTTGGTGGGGGTGGAACAATAGCACTTCTATTTGCTCTTGGAGGTGGTGGTGGAGGAGCAGCACCACCCCTGTTACTTCTTGGTGGTGGTGCCGGAGGTGGGGTTGGTCCAACAGATCCTGTACTTGATTGTGTATTTGTTCTTACAGGTAATCCTGGAACATTTCTTGGTGGTAATGAAGGATGATATCCTGTTGCAGGTGCAGCTGCTGTAGTTCCAGCTCTTGGTGGTGGTGCAGGTGGAGTTCCTCTTACTGGAGGTGCAGGTGGAACTTGATGAACTGTATTTCCATTAAATGCTGGAGGAACATGATGAAGTGTATTCAGTTGATGTAGATTTGAAGGTGCATGTTGTTGTTGTTGAAACTGTTGTGGTTGTTGATATGCTGGTGATATTGGTGATGCTGGTGATGCTGATGATGATGCAGGTGAATATGAATTCAGTGGATAAGTTGGTGACATTGGAGATTGTGGTAATGGTTTATCTCTTAATTCACTTGCACTTGGTAATGAAGTATTTCTTACCGGTGGTGCTTTTGCTGTTAATGGAGGCAATTTAAACCTTGATTGTGGTGGTGGTGCAGGTTCTGCAGGTTGTGCAGGTGGTTGTGGATGTGGAGGTGTTGGTTCAGGTGTACCTGCTGTTGATGTATACGCTGGAGGAGATGCTGTATTATTGTTATTATTATATTCTGAATGACCTGGTACTATTGGAGATGGAACTGAAACTGGAACTGGAACTGGAGATGGAGAAGGAGAATAACTTGGTTCTGGAGTTGGTGATGATATAGCAGGAGCTATACCTGGTGGAGGTGGAGGTGGAGGGGCTTTTTTTGTTTTTGAAGCTGTTGAAGAAACCCTTGTTGGTTCTGACGTGGTATCATTATCATGGTGATGTTTTTTTTGGTATTTTCTAGGAATTGGAGGTTCTAATCCAACCAATGGACCTCCTTGTTTGGCAATATAATCTTTAATGAATTCTCTATTATCAGCAATCATATCTTCTGTTATTCCTTCTGATTCCAATTGAGAATATAATGATCTCCATTCAGGAGGTGGAAGATCATCATAATATAATACCCCTTTAGGTCTTCTTGCTCTTTGATCAGTATAAACATAAACATATTCCCCCCTTGGTCCCGGAGCTTGATGACTAGGTACAGTTCCAACACGTTCTTTTAATGCAATCGCATTTTTATTTTTAATAGTTGCACTTGAACCATATTTTGATCTATTTGTAACTCGTTTATAAAAATGACTTGCATCATTTGTATCTTCAAATAAAATCCCAATTAAACAATCTTCAATTTCAAAAGTATGAAAGAATTTTCGATCTTGATTATATTCAAAATTAACATATAATTCTTGATCCCAAATCACCCCTCTATGACCTAAAATATCAACTAATTTAAGGAAAAAAGTATGTCCAACTAAATCATCAACTAAAGTAATTGCTCCAACTAATCCTGTATAAATCCATTTGGTGGGATCAGGATAAGCAATGTATAATCTTGCAACTGTTGCATCAATGATTTTATTATTTGCTTTAGGAATGGCTCTTTTGATTTTCTCCTTATCTTGAGGAGTTAATATCGCCATGATGATGACGATTGTTGTTTTGTTACAAGAGGAAGATAATGTTGAACAAAATTAAACAACAACTAAACAACATAACCTTGTTCTTTTTTTCTCTCTCTTTCTTGCTGTCTCTCTTTCCCTCGCCCCCAATTTAATAGGGGAAGTTGGTGGTAGTGCGCACTTCAAACCGATAGTGAGAAAGAAAGAAGACAGAGAACAAGAAAAAAAAAACTTTCAACTTACATCATCATCATCATCTACTACAACTACTAGATAACTCAATCAGTAATAAAATGTCTGGACGTCAAGGTGGTAAAGCCAAGCCATTAAAGGCACCAAAGAAGAAACAACAAGATTTCGATGAAGATGATATGGCCTTTAAAGCTAAACAAAAAGCTGATGCTGCTGCTAAAAAAGCAATGGCTGAAAAAGCTAAAAAAGGTGGTCCATTAGTTGGTGGTGGTATTAAAAAAAGTGCTAAAAAATAGATTAACATCTGCTATAATACTATTACTATTACTATTAATAATACACGAACAATGGATATATTTTAGAACTGAATTGAATTGAATTGAATACAATAATTGAAAAGATTAAAAAAAAAGGGTTGTCAGAATCATATTTATTGAGGAGAAAAAAATAAACGACCAGGGAGAGGATTGAACTCTCGATCTTGAGATTAACAGTCTCACGCCTTAACCAGCTTGGCCACCCAGCCGTTGAAACAAACAACTTAACTATAAGCTAATTTGTTGGAAGTGGTGAACTGACTACATAAATACAAGATATATAATTTTATTATTAAGTTTATCCGAGGAATAGACGCTAAACTCAATTTGAGTAACTCCGAAATTTTAAACCCCATTATAGATTCATATATATATTCGCCCATAATCATAATTCATCACTTACAGTTGTTCTACTGATCTTTGTTCTATTTAGTGTTTATAAGCAAGTTTTCGGGATTTTAAAGGTATTCCTTTTTTTATTTTTAAGTTAGTTTTGTAAATTTATTGGAGTAAAACAAGTACCACACAATAAATAAATTTACCAAAATAATTGACAATTGAAAAAACAATCTATGTACATATATATAACATAGTATCTTCCTGATTATCTGGAGGGGGGGGGGGAGGAGGATCTTTAATGACATATTTCTCCACAAATTAAAGTAACCATTTCTCTTATTTTATTTTATTAATCTCGGCCGAAACGAATAACCATTACAATTTCCGTTCCGCGCATTGGACGGAAAGAAAAAAAGACAAAGAAGACGAAGACAAAGAAGAAAAAAAAAAATTTAATGTCAGGTTATTTTTCATTCTCACTCCTTAAAAATATATCACTTTCTCCGTATTATCTCATATATATATACTTCAATTTATTTCCTTCTTTTTTTTTATTTAATTATTACTCATCCCATCATTATTATCATCGACAACAACAACAACTCACATTATGGTTCTTTATTTTGAAAATAAACATGAATTTGATTTTGATTTTGAAACAACAAGTTTAGCTTATTTTAATCGATACCCAAACCCATATTCAAAACATGTTTTATCAATTGATACCATTGAATCTTATGTTGATGCCAAAGGACAATTAAATACCACAAGATTAATTCTTAAAACAGGAAGATTACCTAATTTTATTAAACCATTTTTAGGTAATAATAATTTAAATTCTTGGATAATTGAAAAATCAATTATTGACCCCAATGAAAAAATTCTTTATTCATATACATCAAATTTAGATCATAGGAAATTTATTCGAATTGAAGAATATTTAAAATATAAAAAATCAGGATTAAATTTAACCAGTTTAGAAAGTAAAGTTAAATTTAGTTCAAATTTATTTGGATTTAAACAAAGAATTGAATCTTGGAGTCATAATAAATTTTCAACAAATATTGAAAAATCAAGATTAGGTTTACAATTTGCAATGATGAGATTAAAAGAAAAAGGTGGATTATTTAAAAAAATGGAAAATTTCAATCAACCAACAAACCAATAAACAATATGAAATGATTTAAGGGTTTTGAATGGGGGTATTATTTGGTATATTTATTATTTTATGTTTTTTCTTTCTTTCTTTTATTCAAGTTTTGAAGTTTTATGGTTTTATTTCTTATTGGAGATATATATGCATATGTATATATATATCATTATAGTATTAGTGGTAGTTGTTGTGTTTATGAAGTCATCTGTATATAGCTATTTATTATTTCATGAAATTAACATTAACTATATTATTAGTACTTATAGTTATCGTGTGTCAAAAAGAAAAGTCATGTGAGTAAGGTCATGTGACTTTATCAGTCATGTGATAAGTAGTTTTTTTTTTTTTTATTTTGTGTGATGTGAGTGATGTGTGGTTGTGGGTGCCGATAACCACATAAATTACTGATTGGTGGTAGGTTACAATTGTTCTTACACAAGTTATATACATACTACATTATCAATTTAATTTAATCTAATTTACTACATCTCTTTTTAATATTCTATCATTTCTTTCTTTCATTTTAACATTTGATCATTTTTATATTCCTCCAACCCTTCCAACCTTTTAACCCAGAAGAATAAAGATAACAAATCACACACTCACACTAACACACTAACACACTAACACACTACTAACACCTTTTTTTCTTTCTTTCTTTCTTTCTTTCTTTCTTTCTTTCTTTTCCTTCCCCTTTTTTTTAACTTACTTCTTGTTAGTCATAAATTACAACCAACCAACCAACCAACCAACCAACCAACTATATACCCATTCCACATTCCACATTCACATTCACCCCTTTCAATATTAACATCACACCACTCACACTCACAACCTCACACTTCAAAGACTAATCAATAATTAAATATTCCAATCCAGGAGCATAAATAGTTGTCGAAGAAGTAGTAGTAGAAGAAGAATCAAGAATTAAGAATCAAGAATCAAGGATCAAGAATCAACAATTAAGAAGACATTTATTTTATTTTGAATTGAACAACAACCATGGTGGACAATCACATTACAATTAAACCAAGACGTAAATCATCCACGTCCACGTCATCTAAATTACCATCCTCGTCAGCATCAGCATCAACATCACCACGTCCAGAACCTACAATGATTAAACGAAGAAATTCTTCATTAGCTAATAGTTCATCCCCATGGTTTAGAAGAAATTCATTTTTAAGTAATTCAATGATTCAAAATGAAAATTTTCAAGTTTATGAATCTTCATATAATAATAATTATAATATTATAAGTTTAAAAGAATATCAAGGATTTATTTTTAATCAAGATTTATTTGCAACACCTTATCAACAACTGAGAAGTTTAGCAATTGAAAAAACTAGAAGATTGAATAGTATGAGTAATAATAATAGGAATAGCAATAATAATAGTGGGTGCTTAAGACGACACACTAGTTATCATCCACAAAGACCAAATTTGAATGAAAGTAAAAGAAATAGTATTGGAGATGATAATAGTAATAATAATAATGATCATGTTATTGAAGATGATGATGAAGATGATGATGAAGTTATGGTTGATGAACAACATGATATTCAAGAAGATATACAAGATGATGATGAAGAAGAAGAAGAAGATGAAGATGAAGATGAAGATGAAGATGAAGATGAAGATGAAGAAGATGATGATGATGAATATGAAGAAATGCAAGGTTATGGAGGTGATCAAACCAATCGAAGATATAAAGTACGAGTTACTGAGATTGTTATTAATGAAAAAGAGAATGATATTTTTCCCAATTAAAGAGTAAGAGTCACAGATAATGAGAGTGAGATAATGATAGGTTTATTATTTTAACGAATTCTTGAAGGGTTTATTTTATTTTTATTATTATTATTTAAGGTTGGTAAAGGGTTTTTTACTTAATTGGATTGTCTAAATTCTAATTTCTAATTTCTAATTTCTATTCATTAATGTTTTTGTTTATTTGTTTTGTCACAATTTTTTGTTTGGGGTTTTTTATTTAGTTAGTTATTGGTTCAATTATTAGTTTTTAGTTTTTATTATATAGGATTTGTATATAATCACATTATATATATATATATATATATATGTGTGTATAAGTTAAATATTCACTCCATCTTTCTATCCATGAGAAATGAAAAAGCTTTGCAATAATACACTATGAGAAAGAAATCAAAGAAAGAAAAAAAAAAAATTCTTAAATGATTCCAACAATATCAAATATCCAATATCCAATATCCAATATCCAATACTTTTATCAATATCAAAATTATGTCAGATTTAAAACAACAATTTGAATCATTGTCATTAAAATTCAATAATCATCAAAATCAAATCACCGAATTAATTTCATCCCGATCAAAATTAGAAACTCAATTTCAAGAAAATAAAATTGTAATTCAAGAATTTGACACTTTAAATGAATCATCAAAAATATATAAATTAACAGGTCCAATATTATTACCTCAAGATTTTAATGAAGCGAAATTAAATGTAAATAAAAGAATTGAATTTATTGAAAATGAAATTAAAAGAGTTGAATCAAAAATTGAATTTGAAGAACAAGAAATGGAACAAACAAGAAATAAATTAATTACTGTACGTAGTCAATTACAATAAATAAACATATTAAACCCATTTTGTTAATTAATTAATAATATACATGTATTATAACTATATATATATATATATATATATATATATATATTGGATCTATTTGGAGTTGTTTTGGTTTATCCTCTGGTTAATTGAGATTTAATTAAATTAATTAAAGAAATTGCATTAAATCCAATCCATTGTTCAACATCATTATATCCATTACTTAAATTTGAAAATTCATCAATTTTATTATCAACAAATTTCAATGTCTTTTCAAAACCCTTTGAAGTATCATTCAACATAAATAATTCCGAACTTATATAAATCCCACCAATGGTAAATCTTTTACTATACCAACTAAAATCATGACTATTATCCCCGGAATAAAACGCTAAATCATCACTTAATGCTTGAATTTCTTCTAATCCATTATTTACATTATATGGAATTATTAATTGGGAAATACCCAGGGATAATTTTTTTATAATTGGTTCATTATATAATAATCTAATTTTAATTAAATGTTTTAATCTTTCATAATCATTATTCATATTTAATAATGATTCTTGATTTTTATCAACATAAGATTCTAAATTAATTCGTTGTAATTTTAACCAATATAAAATTAATTGTAATTCTGGACTTCCCTTTTGGTCCTTGTTGAATGAAATAATTGAATTTAATGAATCAGGATATTTTAATTCTTGAATTGCTTTTGTTATACATTGGGAATTGAATCCAAATTCTGGAATATATTTAATTGATGTATTAAAAATTTTAGATTCAATTGATGATTGATTTAAAATGGCATTAGAACCTATATGTTCAGTTGAATGATATGATCTAAATAAACCTAATGGTAAAACAGATGAAGTGATGATGGATTTTTGATGAGTTTGAGTTAATTTAATACATCGTGAAAGCATTGTTGAATGACTAAAGAAAGAAGGGTTAAAATAAATGATTATTTATTGGGTTGTGTAAATTTTTCTCTCTCACACACAGAAGGATCGTTAATTTCTTTTAGTGTGGTACGATTTACTTTTTGTTTATTATACGATACGATGATTAAACCACGTGATATAAACACACGTGATATAATTTTAATTGTTCGAATTCACACGCACATTTCCCTAAGTATCAACAATATTATATCTAGATACCTACGACACGGGGACAAGAATTATATCAGACCACTTTGGTTAAACACGATTATATGTAATATGATTGGATGAATTACTAGGATTATGATTTGGAATTATAATAATAATATAACTATAAATAAGGGTAGAATTACCCTTCAGGTCTACAAAAGGAATAGTAAAGAAATTAACTCAACTTTAGTCTTCACTACCGTCATATATTTTATATTCATATTCTACAGTCTATACATAATATTACACCAAACACCCACTATAGTCAGTTGTCTATTATTTTGTGTCAAATCTACAAAAAAAAAATGAGTTCAGGTAGTTCTCAGCTAATACCTTCACAAATGATGTTGAATGATTATTTAATTCAAACTTTTTAAAATGGTGTATTAAAGAACCATCGTACAAGTTCAAAAGTATTGATATTGGGTCAAATCTATTCTTGTTGGCTGGAAGGTTTGGTAGTAAAGTTGTTGAATTCATCAAGACGTTTCTTTATTTTTGATTTGATCAATGTTTGGCGTATTGTGACGCGCGAGATTGAAATGATTTCATCCAATACATCCATACATCCTTTGGTGAAATTCTATCTTCCTTGTTAGGAAAACAAACCTTTTATTTTTTTTTTCATTTGCAGACAACACATTGGAATAATAAGCTAAAGTAATCAATTTAAGTTGCTGCTTCGCATAAGAAGGAGAACCATCTATCTAAGACTAAACCAAGAACTGAACAATTTTTTAAAATCATAATTTTCTGGATCAATAAAATATCTTTCAATACCGCCGTATAAGGTAAAAACTTTGGTCAAGAACAGATAATTATCTGCCACATTGTTTGAATAAGAAAATGAGTCGATTAATGGTTTGAAATTCATAACTATTGAATTATATTGTAATTGTGATGACGCAATAACATTATTTTCATTTAAATCTGTTGGGGAAGGGAATAGTAGTAGATCCAGTTTCAGTCTGTCCACTCATGTTTCAGTGTCTTCTGCTTCGCTGTCTGAACTATTGTTTGATGAGATGATTGTTTTAGGCATGTCAATTAAAAATGATGAAATCTTTGTAGTACTATAAATTAACTTTTCTTTGAACGGAAGCGAAATGGTTATCGCTTTTGACTTCTAATCTGTCTACTTGGGGGAGTAGAACGAATAGAGGGTTTACGGATGAAATGAAAAGTAGTGTAGATTTGACACAAAATAATAGACAACTGACTATAGTGGGTGTTTGGTGTAATATTATGTATAGACTGTAGAATATGAATATAAAATATATGACGGTAGTGAAGACTAAAGTTGAGTTAATTTCTTTACTATTCCTTTTGTAGACCTGAAGGGTAATTCTACCCTTATTTATAGTTATATTATTATTATAATTCCAAATCATAATCCTAGTAATTCATCCAATCATATTACATATAATCGTGTTTAACCAAAGTGGTCTGATATAATTCTTGTCCCCGTGTCGTAGGTATCTAGATATAATATTGTTGATACTTAGGGAAATGTGCGTGATTCTAAAACACGTGACATATTTTATTTTTTTTGTATGAATTAACTTCGGAAAAATTTCATACGTTTGTATAGTTTGGTGGCAAGTAAGTCACATTTCTATAATTCCATTCAATAACCATAAGATATATACACATCATGTTAGTATGTAGTAATAATTATTAGGATCTGTCATCAACAGAGTCTATCAATCAATCAATCAATAGGAACAGAATTACTAACATATTCTTCTTTTTCCTTTTTTTATTAGATCAAACCAATTACCGAAACAAGAAACCCTCGTCATACATTAGAAGATGAAGATGAAGATGAAAATCAATTGAATTATAAACCAACTATTACTATAACCATAGACATTGAACAACAAGAACACCCACAAAAAATTCTTATATTACCATCTACTATAAGTTTATTACAAGATCAATTAAATTTTAAATCAATTGGAAAATTAAATATTGATTATCCTGAATTATATTTAAATATTAATAAATCTAATAATAATAATAATGAAGTTGAATTTGAATATGATGAAGATGAACAATTATATCTGGCTTTAAAAAATCAAAATTTAATAAATAAATATCCAAAATTAGAAATTCCAATTGTTGGAAATAAACAAGGTGATGGTAGTACTGTGGTTTCAATAACTATACCACATTTTTTTAATTCTATAACTTATAATTTAATTTCAAGAAAGATAATTGAAACTTTTAAACAAACAAAAGATTGGATAATTTTAGCTCCATGTGGATTAAATAATAATCAATCTATAAATAAATTAATATCAACAAATGTTCAACTTGGTCATGGTAATGGTAATGATTTATTAGATCAAGTTCCGGATTTAAAACCACCTCATGCTATAACTGGTATTGCAGGTTCAATGATTTCTCAATTGAATTTAAATGATAAGAATAATATTATATGTTTGGTATTAAATTCTGAAGGACAACCAGGATTTGAAAAATCAGATAATGATTCAATTGTTGATACAAGTTATATATTAGTGAATTTGATTGATAGTATTCAACAAGAGGAATATTTAAAAGGAATTAGTAATAAAGTAAGAAAATTTAATGGAGCATTTTCAAATAATTTAGGAATGTATATTTAATTAATTTGTTGAATTTCTCATTGATAAATAACAATTCCATAATACACTTATAGATGAACTAAATGGAACTTGATAACTTCTAGGTATAACCAAAAAATTAAAAAATTGAACTGGAAACCAAATTGAATAATTTATAAATAAAGTTTGGATATAAATTTTTTTTAATTTTAATTTTGCTTCATTCCAAGTTTTATCCTCTAATATAATTGTCCCATAAGTGAAAAAACAAAATAATGAAATTGGTGAATATAAAAATTGATCTGTCATAACTTTTCTTAAAACTTCAATAAATTTAGGATCTTGAGAATAAATTTGTAAAAATTTATACCACCAACATTGAAAAAAACCCATTATAAATCCCCAACACATAAATCCGGCTAATCTATTAAATTTAAAATAACTTAATGGTATAACAACTTGAGCTCCATCATCTTCTTCTTCCTCTTCCTGGTCATGACCTATTTGTCCATCTCTTTCTAAATCATTTATACCACTATGCATAGCAATTCCAGAATTCCTATTACCACTACTCCTATTATTATTTTCAGATTCATGAAGTTTGAAATTTATCATTGGTTGATCTTCTTTATAATATAATATCGATTGAGCCAAAGTTTCCGATATTCCATACAATACTAAATTTGTAATTATAATTGTTACCAATGAATTCTTCATATATAAATTAGTATATTTAGTTGTTAATTTAAGTAAAAATATAGCCAAGATTAATAATATAATGAAATTTATAATTGGAATATTAAAACATCGTATACTATTAATTAATCGAATAAGTATATTTGGTTCTTGTGGGCCTTCAATTTTATGTAATTCTTGAATTTGTTGATCATGATGAGGTGGATATGTTTCATCACCTTCTTCATGATGAAGTTGGATTGGAGGCATGTCTCTATATTATCTATAACGATTTATTGGATCGATCTGGTTGTATATATGTGTGGCAAAACTAAATAAAGTTGGTAAAATTAAAAGTTGTAGATTTGGATTTTGGGATTTAAGATTTTGGGGGAGAGGAGGGAGAGGGAGGGATTCCGTGATTTGTTCTCAAGCTAGACATTTGCACAATTGCACATTTGCACAAACTAATCAAACATACAAGGTTTACACACTCTCTCTATATATATTACTGTTAAAACGTGTTATTACTCTTTCATATACATTATTAAACCTTAGTTATAACAATCATGTCATGTCGCTTGTTGGTTGGAGGGTGAGATTAGTTTTTTTTTTTGATATTTCGGTTATCGATTATCGATTATCAATCGGCAGCATTTTTGTCCTTTCTTGTTCTCTCCCTCTCTATATACCTGGTATGCCCTTACTTTGCTGCTACTGCCTCTCGTTTTGGAGGGAGAGCCCGTGGCAGAGAGAGAACAAAAAAAGGGAAGGTGGTGCGGATTTTCATCCTTGGGTAGTTTATAACTTTTAACTGATAATAATACATAAATGATACAATAATTAAGAAGGAAATATTAAGAATATTAAGCACAATTCAAAAAGACGTTTATATGAATGGGATTGTATAATTATCATGGGCGAAGAGAGTGGATCAGGGGGGAGAGAGATGGAATTATTGATCATACCAATGAACTATAGATATATATCTTCTTGTAAAGCAAACAAACACAATCTATGAAGCAGACATAACTAGTAATATTAACAACAACAACAACAACAACAATCCATATTGGATTACTTTCCTTAGTTTATCTATCATTTTTTACTTGGTTGAATGTTGTTGATTGATTGATTTACAAAAATATCAAATTTATTGATACACACACGACTAACTATTTCTCACTTTCTCTTTTTTCTCTCTCGCACTCTCTCGTTGCCAATCAAATGTTGAGCAAAAAAAATTATGAAAAACTTCAATTCCCCATCAAACAACCCTTTTACAAACACTCACCACTTAAAAAGGATACTATTAATCTAAAAAGATGTCATATTCCGCATCCAATCAACCAATCAGGGCTCCACCAGTACACAGTGAATATGAATTAATCGATGGAGATCCATACATTAGCAGAGTTGTCTCATATTTCCGTCCAAGTGATTATATTAGTTGGGGTTTAGTTACGGCATCATTTCCAATTGGATTAAAAATATGGGAAAAATTAGAACCTTCAAGTGGTAAAGGAATGAAACCAATTCCAATTTCAGGAACAACTTTAAGAACAGCAACTGTATTGGGATTTGTTGGAGGATTTTGTTTGAATTATGTAAGATCAAGTCAAAGATTTCTTGGATGGAGAGAAAATGAAAGAGAAGTTAAATTGGATAGATATGAAATTAAAAAGAAATTAAGTTTGGGTTTATTACCATATAATGAAAATTTAAGTAAATTGGATGATAGAAATAAAGATATTTCCAATAGAAATAGTCAATATAGTCATTTATTAATGTTTGTAATTCCTTGGTTTAATACTTCTTATCATCCATATCATCAAGTTGATTTAAAGAAATATTATGTTGATAGAGAAGGTGAAGCTGATTGGGGATTTAAATTACAACCATTGGATGAAATATATGCCAAATATGGTTTGCAATACAAACAACAATAGATATAGGTAATGAAATAACATTACATTACAAGCCACTTGGACTTGGTGATAAATTATTTTTAGTATATTATTTGATATATTCCATAACAAACAAACACAATAAAAAAAGCAAATACGTTAAAATAATAGCTGTAGACAATACACATTGCTCTTGTTCTTGCTCAACTTCTTCTTTTGGTTTGAATATTGAAGAGACGAGAACTAACCGAAAAATAAGAGTAAAACTATACAAGTATACGTAAAAAAGATTTTGGCGTCAGAAATCAAAACAAAGAAAAAAGAAAAAGAGGAAAAAGAAAAATCAATTCTTGCAACACCAACTTTATTCTTATTCTTATCAATTACAAACCATTACTCATTAACCAAAAACCATGGATGACAAAGACGAAGACTATTCCAACCTATCTTTAGATGAAAGATTAGTTCATAAAGTATGGAAAGTTAGATTACAAGCCTATGATGAATTGGCAACAGAGTTTGAAAAATCACGTAGTGAAAATGATCCCATATTTACCAACCTTCAATTTGACAACCTTAAGAAAATCATTTTGGATTCAAATGTTGTTGCTCAAGAAGCAGGATATAATGCATTTGTCAAGTTTTTAATCTATGGTGGAACCGTTGCCAACGTAAATAAATTAAAGGGTTTGGGTATTGTCGGATCAATCTGTGAAAAGGGTTTATTATCAACAAGAAAAAATACCAAAGAATGGAGTAATGAATCCCTTTTATTAATGTTGGAAATATCAAATGATCCAAATTCAATAGTGGAAGATATCTTACCTTATTTAACTAATCGACTTCCGAAATTAGTTGCCGGTTGTGTTGCAGGATTGGTTTCTATTTATGAGAATTTTGGTTGCAGAATAATATCACCAAAACCTGTAATACCATGTTTACCAAAATTGTTTGCCCATGCAGATAAGAATGTCAGAAATGAAGCAACAAAGTTAGTCATTGAATTATATAAATGGATGGGAGATGCCTTGACTAATGTTTTGTTTCCCGATTTAAAACCAGTTCAACAGAAAGATTTAACTGCTGCCTTTGAAAAAGAAAAAGGTAAATCAGTTGAACAAAAGAGAATGACAAGAAAGCAAAAAGAAGAAATTGAAAGACAAAGAGAACTAGAGGCTGCTGCTGCTGCAGCTGCAGCCGCCGCCGCCGCCGCTGTCACCACTGCTGATCCTACAGGAGGTGACGATGTGGAAATGACTGAAGCCAATGGTATTACTAATGACAACGAAGCATCCACATTTGATCCTTTAGAATTTGTTGACCCCGTAGAAGTATTGAATAAATTTCCTTCTGATTTCGAAACAAGAATTTCTTCAAGTATTTGGAAAGATAGAAAAGCAGTGTTGGAAGAAGTGGTTCCTATTTTGGAAAAATCTCCTAAATTAGTTGTTCATGATGATTATTTGCCAGTATTGAGAATATTTGCCAAGTGTATGAAAGATGCTAACATTCAAGTGGTACAATTGGCAGCAAATTGTATTGAATTTATTGCAAAAGGTTTGGGAGGTGAATTTGCAAAATATCAATCAGTTGTGTTGGCACCAGTGGTGGAAAGACTCAAAGAGAAGAAACCATCTGTGGCAACAGCTTTAGATAATGTTTTGGATGCAATATTTAATATTTCCGGTTTCCATGGTGGCGTGTTAGAGGAAGCAGTGAATGGTATGAAATTGAAGACCCCTCAAAACAAGATTGCTTCTGCTAACTTTCTCAGAAGATGTTTATCAGCCACCAAAACACCCCCAAAGACAGGGGAAATTGATCTTCTTATGGAGGGTGGGGTTAAACTTTTAAGCGAATCTCAAGAACCAATCAGACAAGCTGCAACTGAAATGATTGGTACTTTAATGAAGATCACTGGTCCACGAGAATTGAACACATTTCTTGAAAAAGTTGACGAGAATAGAAAATCCAAAATTAACGATTATTATGAAAAGAAAGCTGTTGTTAAGACCAGCATGGGTAGTAGAGGAGGTGGTGCTGCTGCTGCTACCGCAACTCCTGCCACTTCTTCATCTAGTTCCAGACCAGGTGTGAAATTGCAGCCATCAGATAGAAGAGTTGCAAGTTCTTCAGCATCCACAACCATTCCTGCTAAACGTTCTGCTTCCTCTCCTGTTAAACGTGATGATGTAAAGACTGGAAGGGGTATGACTGCAAGATCATTAGCTAAACCAAACTTGCGTCCACCAAGTGTTTCTGAGACTCAATCACAATCTCAATCACAATCACAACCCCAACTTCAACCCCAACTCCAACATCAACAACCATCCTCCAATATCGCTCAACCACCACAATCAGCTGCCTCGTTTGAAGAGGTTCTCCTTTTAAAACAACAAATTGCTAGTCTACAAGAAGATAAAAAGAACTTACAACATCAACAGGAGTTAAATATGAAATCTATAAATTCACTAGAAGATTCAAATAAACTCTATCAAGATAAAGTAGAGTCATTGATGAGGGAATTAGATAATGAAAAACGAAATGCATTAATAACTGCGAACCATAAAGATACCCATATTAATAATTTAAAACTAGAACTTGAAAAGGCTAATTATAAGATCAAAGATTTGGAACAAGAAAAAGAAATTAGTAGATTACACCAATCCAATCTTGCATTTGAAAGAAGTAACATGAGTAGCAGTCACTCAAGAAGTAGTTTCTACAAACCAAGTTCAACGACAACGACATCGAAATTTGTTTCCAGTGATATTAGTAATGGAGTCAAGAGATTATCAATTGGAAGTGAAGAAAATCATAGTTTTGGAATTGGTAATGTAACTAGTAGTGGTGATAGCAACCATAGTACAATTATAAATCCTAGTAGTTTCCGATCTAGTATTAATTATGGCAATCCATCTGTTGTATCTAGCAACAATCGAGAATCAATGGATGTTGATAATGGTGCAGATTGGAAACGTGCGGCTGAAGTTACTATGCAATTGAAGGCAAGAATTGAGAGAATGAAAGCTAGAACTCGTGCACCTTTAAATATTGAATAGGTGATATGTAGTAGTTTGTGATTGGATTTGTTTCTGTTTGTTAGTGTTTGCTATTTATTCGTTACTATATATATATAATTAATTAATTGAGGGAGTTCGTTATACTTCAACTGGTAAACCAACCAATGAGTTTTTGTTAATAGATCGCGATGTTAAAAGAAGAAGAGGAAAAATTAAATTTTGAATTGACTCCGATTTCCGGTTTCAAGGGGAAAGAGAGAGAAAGAGAGAAAAAAATTTCAACAACGGACATATATTACATCTTGGGAATAGGAATAGGAATAATAATAGGAAACAGATCACCATCATGTCTTCGAAATTAAGAATTTTAGTTCCAGTTAAAAGAGTAATTGATTTTGCTATCAAACCAAGAATCAATAAAACCGGAACCGGCATTGAAACCAAAGGGGTTAAATACAGTATCAATCCATTCTGTGATATTGCTTTAGAAGAATCATTAAGACTTCGAGAAAATAATAATAATTCTAATATTACAGTTGATAATATTCATGCTGTATCTATTGGACCATTAAAATCACAAGATGTTTTACGTACTGCATTGGCAAAGGGGGCCGATAATTCAACATTAGTTGAAACCAAACCTGATCAAGAAATTGAACCATTAGGAGTTGCTAAAATTTTACAAAAAATTGTTGAATTGGATAATTCAAATTTAATAATTTTAGGTAAACAATCAATTGATGATGATTCAAATCAAACAGGACAAATTTTAGCAGGATTATTAAATTGGCCTCAAGCAACAAATGCATGTAAAGTTGATGTTAAAGAAAATGGAGAAGTTTTTGTTACAAGAGAAGTTGATGGTGGGGAAGAAATTTTAAAAGCAAATTTACCAATGATTATAACAACTGATTTAAGATTAAATGAACCAAGATATGCAAGTTTACAAAATGTTATGAAGGCTAAAAAGAAACCTTTATCAAAAACTAAAATTGATGATTATAATGTTGATGTTGAAAATAAATTGGAAATTTTGAAAATTGAAGAACCTGAAGCCAGAGCTCCAGGGATTAAAGTTGATAATGTTGATGAATTAATTGAAAAATTAAAAGAATTGAAAGCTCTTTAAATAACAAAAGACCAGAAAAAAATAGGATGGTAATTAATGTTTTATTTATTCATTTAGAATTGTTTCATATTAAGTTAAATGTTGTTCATAGTCAATAGTCAATACAGTCTTTCTTTTTTGTTAGCACTAGTGACCAAAAATACTTGAACCAGTGCGACAAAATTATTTAAATCAATGAAACAAAAATTTGTCAACCAAGGCGGACAAAATTGTTTAAACCAGTGCGGTGATATTTTTGAACCACGTGACCACTATTTTCAAACTAAGGCGGCCACATTTATTGCAACCAACACTAGACAAATTTTTGAACCCCTAGGTCTATATTACTATAGTTGTTTACTATATAAGGTCGAAATTTTTTATAATTAATGATTTTATTTTCTTTATTAAGTGTGAATTAAGCTTCCAAACTCTGCGTATACGTTTTTAACACCTTCCCCTATTTCTGATTTAACAACTCTTTGTGCTCACTCTACCAAGATTAGTATCAACGATACTAATATTTGAACTTGTTTTTGCAATTTTCAATTTTATGTTTTTTTTTATTAGGACTTTTAATATTGAATAAATTCTTTTTTTTGCCGTTTTTTTCTATTTTTACATTTTCTTTATAACTGAATCATAGTGATACCATTTAGAATTCCTGTTTATCCAAGCAGAGTTGAACATGACTACCTGCATGTCTACAGAAACCTTGATAGCTGTCTGCCACTATTTGGCTGGTTGCTTCCAACACCGTTGGCGTCAACTGTTCCTTTCTGCACAATGCTGACCTCTTGACCTTGGACTTGCAAACAGACCAGAACTC